>JAOBRG010346911.1:0-28774 GCA_027574985.1 Umimayanthus nakama | reverse complement strand
TCACCGCCGGCAAACCCCCCCCCCCCCCCCCACCCCTAACGTCCATATGACGTTTCTCGTGGGGAAAATCGATATGTGACGCTCCCCTAGGTAATCAGTTATTTTTTTTAAAAAAATGTTATAGAGAGTTCGAGCATATCCTTTTAAATTATTTTTATAACTGTTGTGTGCGTGATTGAGTTTGTATTTTTCCTCTAATTGTTTACTATGTAGTTTGTTGCGCGCGCATTTTCTTATTTCGTTGTTCGCGCGTGCTTAAATCCGGCATTGTTTTGTATTCTGACGTTGGACGCTGTACAGTTTCAATTAGATTCTTATGGGTGAGGCAAAACAGTTTACAACTGAAAATACCACATGATCTAATAATGGGCCATGACTCAGCCTCTCATTAAAGGGAGGGTGTGGAGATGCTGTGGAGTCCTAATTTCTGCACTAACACATGTAGCAATTGGTTAGTGTGTTTTATGTATACAGATATAAATTGCTCAAATATTTTCGTCAATTTTCTTTTTATGGTGAAGGGGACAAGCTAGTGCATTGAAATAAATTTAACATATATTGATACTATGTAACAGGCGATGCGGTTGCAGATGGTGGGTCTCTTCCACTCAACAAGTTTGATCCCCTTGTTTGTTTAGACCAGGAGGAACTTGAGAAGGTAAGAAACTACGCTACTTGCTCTGCCATGAAAATATTTAAATGTATTGAAACATGCCTTATAGCAGATGTGCCTTGATTAACTATTATTGTTATTTTCAGTGACATTTACAAAATGCATGACCAAGATATTTTTATTTGCACGTTTTAAAATTATTTTCCCATACCACCTTGCAGATATCAAGTTCAGAGCTGGAGAAGAAAGAGGAACTAGCTGTCGAGCAGAATGTCGGGCAGTGTGTGATCGTGTTGATGAGGTATCTGCCCCACATGGAAAATATGAGAGCACATGTGACACCCACACCTGGTTAGCCACCATATACATGTAGACTATACACTTTGATGTTGCTAAGTCAAGAAATACCTTTTATTAGCCGAGTGCGAGGTCCGTACGACAAGTTATGGACCGAGTTTTTTCCTTCCTTTTATGGCCCAAGCGCGAATTATATAAGCGCGCTGGCCATGGAAACAAGGACGGAAAAAACGAGGATCCATAAAACTTGCTGTACGGACCGAGATCTAGCGGTCCGTACTTGGCAACTTACGGACCTGGAATTGACCAATCACAGCACGCGAAATCAGTCAGCCATACAATAAACCGCTCTTATACTCAACACCTTTTACACATCTGTTTAAATATCACTTAGAATTGTTGTAAGATTTGCAAATTAGACGTTGCAAGGTTGTATATCAAAAACCACTTTATAGATATTGTTGTTTTGAGCTTATGGTTTTAAATTTTCGACAGCATTGTTACTAGTATAGACAGTAAAGGGGAAGATAGAATGACTGTATTTTGTTTATTCACAGGATTTCAGTTTTTCCACAATGCTGAATACTTTAAATATGATAATACTGGTACTAAGAAAAGTGGCGTTCCTTGACACTCCTACTTCAGAACAGTGGAGCAGTTTATGGCAAGTCACCATGAAGAAGGGGACAATTACAGAGAGTTTATAAGTTTTGCCTGCCAGGACAAGTAAGGTAGGAGCAGATTGTACTGTTTGTTGTGAGTGGACCGGGCCAAACAAAAAAGCTTTTTCCAGATAATGTCTCCCTCACAGAATACCACTACAAGACCTATAGTGCCACTCCTATGGAAAGACAGTTACCTGATGATTGGTAGCCCAGGGTACAATTGAGGAAGGCGCATAGTAGTGGCACTATAGAACTGTCCGATCAAGAAAGCGTGTCTGCATTTGAGGACAAGTTTATAGTACAGCCAAGGCACGTTGCAAACCATCTGCAACACTCTCAAGTGTTAGAGTTCAAGAAGCAAAGTTGAAGAAGAGGAAGAAGAAGTCCGAGGAACGAGCACAGAAAGCCAGTGGAAAAGAATATCGTGATTACAATTGGCATGAGCTGTGTCAAGACCGCAAAAGTAAGTTGAAAGCACTGAAAGTCCCTGAGCTGAACAAGTGTATGAGGTATCATGGTTTGATGGAAGAGCTTAAGACCAAAAAGGCAGCGAAAGTCAAGGCAATAAGGAAAAACCATATTCGTCAGGAAATTGAAGAGACCGAGGAGAATAGAGAAGGAGAAACTGAGACCGGAGGAAACGGAAGATAATGAAATGGAAGGTGAGGAAACGGAAGATGAGAGAACGGAGGTCAAGTGCAGTTCAAGCGAGAATGAAGCCAGATGAAGACAGTGATCAGGAGGTTGATGACAATGCTTCGGAGGGTGTTGTGCTGGCCGAGATCTGTTGTGAATGGGAGTGACCAACGACCATGAGATCGGGCAGAATTGTCACTAGGAGATCAGCGATAGATTTCTTTTTCTTTTGAACTCAGTAGGGCATATTTCATACAATTGCAGTTTGACTAATCTTAAAGAACCTCGCATTTCCCTGGTATATTTTCTGTAGCATCATGTTTTACACACAGTACAACTAGTTCACAGCATGTCTATTGTAAAGGATTGGTACTATATACATCACTTTCATAGCAACAGCAAGAAGGCACATATCAATCACATATTAATACACCCAGGTCGAATCGTTCTTCTAGATGGGGGGTATCAGAATAATTGCATGGGATTTAAGATGGGCCACCTGGAAAAATACAGTCATAAAAGGGTGGGCCATCCAAAAAAATACAGTTCCTTTCACATTTCTACCAGCTTCCCCTCCCCGATAAAAACAAACGGTCCCTAAAGCAAGGTAAAAGAGATACCACGCGTGCAATGTTGTCACTATTACGTAATGAAACCAGCCGTAAAATAGCGAAACTAAGTTAATCTAACCGCAAAATTGCTCCGATAGGCACAAGAAAACCATAAAAACCATATATTTACTGTTAACAAAAAGGAACGTCAACATAAAACCTAGTACACTTTCAGTACCGCGAAAAGAAAAGAAACCAGGAAAGCCCATACATTTTCAACACGCAAATCGTTAACCAATTAGTACATTTGTTTTGATAAGCCCACAAAAACTCCATACATTTACCCTGTACTGAAAAGAAACAACACAAAACCTCCTACATGTACTTACAGTAAAACCGCGAAAGGAACAGAAAACCGCTCCTCGTTGGCTATCAGCTCATGTACCACTCGTGGAACTGAATTGTTAAATATCCAACAAGCGTGAGTGGAATAATTGTTAGTTATCTTGGAGCTGTGGAGGCTGTTCTGAACACTTCACACAGTCACTAACCAAACCCATTCAATTTCTGGGCCAGAACTACAGTTTCAAAGGCACGGGTACATGAATGCAAATTGGAATACTTGTATCTCAGGGGCCCCACTCTGATATTTCAATGACGAGGGGCTCCGACAGAGGTTCATATTTTATACACAACACACTAGCAGTAAATTGCTTCTCTGACTTTGTTGAATTGAGCTGATGAAAAGTGCAAAACTAAAAAAGTCAGGACTCTAAATATTCCCTGTGTCTTTCATAGACCAATAAAAAAAAATTCCTAAGACCCTCCCCCCCATCAGTAAAATGTGTCAATTGGGTCCCTGGCACTTGTATACTTGTTAAGCAATTTAAAAAAGAACAGTAAAATATATATAAACAACACATACAAATGTAAAATATAGAATTTTTTATTTCTTGAGGTGCTTTAATCATAATAAATAACTTACAACAATTTTTCTATTAAATCAATCAATCCTTCATCCGACATCCCAGCATAATCAAATGCATTAACTCATACAGACTCCAATCCCAGCAGGCAGTGTGTATGAGCAGGAGTTACAGTTTAAACTCATTAAAAAGTTCTACATCTTATTAAGAATAAACTCTACGTCTTACTAGGAAATACTCCAAGTCAATCATTATGTAGTAGATTTGAACATCAGTGTTCTAGTAAGGCAAGAACTAGAGGGTGCTGTGCCCTGTCATTTTTCTCAGAAACGTTTTGTTCTTATGTGCTATCTTGTCATTTTCCTTCTCACGTTACTTATTTGGTGGCTTCTTATAGCTTAACAGTCAAATAATAAAGTGAAGAAGTTAAGTTTTAGGCTTTCACTTTATATTTTGTACACAAGTCAACTGTTTTTGCCTAGTTTTTTAGTCAGTGATTTTAGGTAAACTATGAAAATTAGAGCACCCTTTCATTTTTCTCACCAGGCTAGAACACTCAAACATTAAGCAGAGATCATTTTTACCCTATTACAACTTAGCCTGTGACCTTAATTAATACATACAAGCTAAGGTTGATACAGTCCTTGAGTGCAGTTTGCATTATTCAAGAACTTGAAGAGCCCTAAATTCAGACAAGAGTCTTGGTGCTATCTTGTGTTTACCCTATGTTACTTCAATCATTAAAGTTGGCAACAGTAAGAAGAATTAGTTTTTAAAAAGAAAAGTTCAGTGAAAATTTATTGTGATTTATTTATCAATATAACTTCGCCGGTGTTTTGAGGGCAAGACCTTAAAAGTGTACGAAATCTATGCCCCAAAAAACTTGAAGTCAGTAACTTGCTTGAAAATGTGTACTAATTGTAACCCTGATGTACAAACTAGATTTTAGAATAACTTAAGGTAAAAGGTATTAAATACATTACAGTTAGACCCTGTCAATTTGATGTCCAACAGGGAAAGGAAAATTGTTTGGGTTTTATAAGAGAGGTTAAAACAATGTTCTTGCTGGGCGAAAACAACAGGGCGCAAGGCCCTATCATTTTTCTGTACACCCAGTCATTTTCCTCCAGCACCCTGTCGTTTTTTGTGATCCTGTACATTGTCTTAATGAAGATTTGAGGTAAAAAAGTAAAACCCAATATTTTGAGGTTTCCGCAAGCCCCCCTGTCATTTTTTTAAGTTGGCTAGAACACTGTTAAAATCAGTAAAAATGCACTACAAGGGGTGAAAATATTGCTTTGAATTAGTGGGGGACTTTCAATTATCAGAGTTTGAGTTATCAGGGTCCAACTGTAAGCAAAATACAACTGATAGGATCATAGGCAAAATATGTATTTACTATTAGTTGCTAATACAAATGAACTTAACAATGTCGGTTAACTTGATGAGACAGTAACTAGACACAAACTTACAAGTTGGTTTTTCAAAATGTTCAAAATTACTAAAAGATGTGTCTGTAATAAAATAAAAAAAATCAATGTTATCTACAAATGCAAATTTCTACAACAATGAATATATACAGCTTATACAACACAAGGGTAGTGTTACTGCTATCAGAAATGAACAATAATTATAAGCACTAAATATTACTATTGCTATTATTATATTGTTATCAATGAATCTTGTAAAAAGTTGAAAAACGTATATACATGTATCGTGTACATTGCTGGTGTTCAGAAATACGTTTCAAAAACATTTAAACACATGCAACAAATCTACAAAATTATAAAACAACTAAAAAAAATGAATACATGAAAACAACCTTGCTTTTCAATGAATTTTTTCATATTTACAAGCACACAAACTAAGCTGTGATCTCTTCAGTCTGACTAGGCAAACAAAACTACTCTGATACTATAAATATTTAATGTCTATAAGATAAAAAAGTATTTAACCTAAAGATACCACTAGATTATTCATACAAAACTACACAGCCACTAGCAGCATACTTTCCTTATTGACACTAGGGGAGGGGGAAAACTTATTTTCAAGCATTCTTAAATTTACAAAAATTTTCTTTTATAAACTTCAAATTTTTTCAACAACAATTATTATGGAAAACTTTCTGAAAATTTATGCTTTTTGTCGATAGCATTTATTTATAAATAAAAAGAAAGTTGATATACAGAACTTAAATATATGAGTTGAATATTAGGGTTCATTCGATTGACCCTATTCTGCCTAATCTGGAAAAAGAATAAAATTTCAAAATTCTCTCCTGATTTGCAGAACAGTCAAATAACTAACTGAAAGTAATGACTGGGGCGAGAGATACATCGCATTTTTTGTGTTTTTCTAACTTTACAGGAATTGTGACCAATAAGATTGAACAAAGTTTTTATTCTGTTTATTCCTATTCCAGAATAGAGTCAATTGAATAAGCACTAAGTTTTCTCATTTTAAAAAAAAGCTATAAATTACTCAGCCACTCTTTGCAGTGCTTATTGGTAGATGACTTTACCAGTAAAAAACTTTTTACTTCTAGCTTCAAGAAAGACAAACAACACAACAAGTCTATCGGCGAGCCCAAAGTTTTTTCAAAAAAATTTATGCAGATCAAACACATTCAGTGTTTCTTTTAAATGTCAGTTTTAACAGTACCTGTTACAACTAGACTAATTGCTCCGATTGAAGTAAGTGTTACCAAAACTTTGTGTGATACCCAGTGAAGATATTATATCTTATTACTCCTCAAGGCATACAGAAAGAAATATCCTCTGATCCATCACTTAAAACTTAAATATTGCCTTATTATAGTTGTTATCACGGTTTCTTTCAACTTCAGTACCTGTAGTAGTGTCAACACCTGTAGCAGCCACACCCTCTGCCGTCAGGGAAAAAAGCTAATATATAGATTACTTGGTTTAGAAGTGTTGAACAGTATAATCTGTGTCAACAACCATGTGGTTATTTGCTGTTTCCAACCTTTTTGGGCCTGATCAATACACAAGTGTACAATGGCTCCAAGTTATGTGCTTGCAATTATCCCTGCGGCATTATACTTGTTGAGAAAAACCAACCTTAGTCAAGTTTCTGACTGTTTTACACATGGGTAACCAATCACTGAGGATACTGCAGTCACAACTGTCATGAGGTGCTTGGTAATGGCAAGAATACAAGCTGCAGGTGTTCAATTTCTCCCCGGCATATTGGGCACTGTTGCACATTTGCCGCACATTCGCTACAGGCAACCATGTGTCCACATGGGATGAGTACAGCATTGATTTGTTTATCCATGCAAATTCTGCAGCAGAATGCATCTTGCATCTTTGCCAACTGTTGCTGCAACTTGTTCACCTCACTCAGAGGACTGTTTTCACAGCTGGTTGAGCATGAATTTCCTTGCTGGAGAAGTTCACATTGGATTCGCTGAATAGGGTCACACCCCTGTTGATATAATGTCCTTCTACAATGATCATAAACTTCTTTGCTAGTCCTCTTTACATCAAAGATGTATTTCCGTTCTGATTCTTCATCCCCAAAGAAGGATATCACAGTCTCTTTAAAGTCCCTAGTAAACTGGCTCTTCACTGCATTACGCACAGTTTCACAGTGGAAAAAGGCATGGTACTCTGTAATGGATCGATATAACGCACATGCAGACTCTTGTGTTGGAAGGCGAAACTCAACAACATTCTCCCCATCCAAGGTAGCAACTGTCAGAAACAAAGCCTTGCCAACATGTGTTGCCATTTTAAGAACATCATAAGAAGTTCTGGAAAAAGAAAATCAATGATTTAAAACAAGAACAGAACATAAAGTTCTACATCTTATCAAACTACTTTGCCAGATTTACTAAATAAATAATGCCCAGTCCCAGGGAAACCACAAACTCTGGTTAGAATTTGGGTTACCAGTAACTTCAGAGATGCCAAGGTTAGAAAATTGCTAGACGTGTGATTCAAGCAGGGATTCAACTTTAGTAACAGAGAAAGTATGGCAGTGTGTTCAGATGCTGGGCATGTGAATTACTGCAAATGTATGGGAAACTCTCAAATTTTCAGGCGTGTGAAGTGTCTTGGTAGGTCTGTAACTTTGCAATCTGCAAAATGGGGTTTGCAGTTGATTTAATACTGTTAGATAAAAAAAAAGAAAATTGAAAATTTGACCCATGTCAAATTTGAAAGCAAAGTCTGAAACCTTAATTGTTTGGATGTAACTATTCGAAAATTTCAAAAAAGGAGGATGGGAGAACAGGCCCTGCTGTCTGAATTCATCACAACTGAATCAATCATTTGTCTCTGTAAAATGGTATTCTGGACCCGTACTCTAATTTAGCCACTTAATGGTTTTTTCATATTTAGAATCTACTTAACATTCTGGGCCTGGTTGTACGAAAAGTGGGTAACTCTATCCAGCGGATAAATCTTTATCCAGTGGATAAAATTGGCGCATTGTCCAATCAAAATCAAGAACGCATCAATTTTATCCACTGGATAGCGATTTATCTGCTGGATAAATTTATCCACTTTTCGTACAACTGGGCCCTGATATATATATATATTGCAAAAAAAAATTAATTTGGTCTTTTCTTCATGGTGCATTAAGCATTCATACGGGAAAAAAATTTTCCTTCTGGATCAGAATGACCATGCAAAAAGGAAGAATGGGCCCAAGTTTGATAATGTGACGTCATTTCCAGAATTCATTCTTTGAACCTTCAATCACTGGAGGAAGATCTGACATCTACCTATCAGATCGATAAGTAGATTTTTAATATGAAAACCTCCCACATCTGATATCTACATTTTACGCAAATTTTCAATCACACAATAATGTTGATCTGTTTTTGAAAACTGAGCAATAAATGAATAATCATCAGTTATTGTGGCAAAACAACAGAACATTCTAAATAATTAATGTTCTACAATACCAAAATATTTCTGTTCCAGACACTTTTATTATTTAGGAATTTTTTTGTCATACTGTAGAGACCACTGCTTGATGCTAAAAATTGTGTTCAGGTAACTTTTGAAGTTTTCGAAAGTCTCAGAGAGTGAATGAGGCTATTATGAATATCCGTTTGTGAAGAGTGCCAATTTTAAAACAAGGAGGTGATTTTTTCTCCCTGAGGCTCAGGTCAAGGTTATGTAAGTTTTATTGTATTATTTATTGTACTTTTAGTTTTCGTTTAACCTGTATATG
The DNA here is from genome assembly GCA_027574985.1 of Umimayanthus nakama. NCBI lineage: Eukaryota > Metazoa > Cnidaria > Anthozoa > Zoantharia > Parazoanthidae > Umimayanthus > Umimayanthus nakama. Next base: position 19,881 of record JAOBRG010346911.1, on the reverse strand, counting down.
GAAAATGCTACTATTCTATTAGAAAACAAAAAGATTCACAGGTCAGATGAGAATTAGTGCTTAGGTGATCTAAAGCATCAAATGCATTTTTTCCACTTGTGACACTTTGCCAGGACTCACACTAATACTAATACTAATATCGAACACGTTTTTGATAACTTGATCTGTGTATTCAGTGTAAAATAGAAGTTGGAACAAAGCATTCTACATATCAAATCAAAAAATACTCTTTAAAAAATAAACAAAATATAGGTAGTTTCTTAATACCCGATTGTCATTGTTCTTGCTCCATTAAAACTAAAAGTTCAAGGTAATGCAATTTACATATAAAGACATGTTTGTCAGATTTGCAAATAGAAAGAGACCCACACTGCAAACAAACATCCAAGGTCATGTCACTCTCCGGTAAATGTACGTGATGCAATTGTCAATGCTCTATTTTGAGAAGTTCGAAAATCGAGAAAGAAAACTTCCAACGGGCCTGAAAATTGCATCTCCAACATTCACTCAATAAGAATCTCATTGTATTGTATACAAATTAACATGTCAGGAATAAAACTGTCCGTGCGTTTAAGTTTACTTTTCAAATTTTCCAGCAACTCTAGCTTATGAATACAAATGATCGAGCACATCCGAGGTAAAAATTAGCACCGACATGCAACATCATCCACGAGAATTTTAGCCGTAGAGAATGGTCGATTTTCGTTACTTTTAAAAAACTTGACTTCTTGCATATATTTCACGAATCGGAGGGGGTGCACCACCGGACAGTAAAAAATATAAGCTGAAACATTAATATGTAAGATCAAGATCAGTAGATGTAAGAAAATAGATAAGCAAAGAGTACGACACTTTATACTGGCCTTTGCAGGCTAATGTTTTCAGCACAAAAACAAGAAAAACAACATTGCATATTTGTGGTTTTCTTAAATCCCCAGGAACGCTCAAATTCCCGGGCTCTTGCCAAATGTGTTGCTTGCATGTCGATCTCGTTTTTTGCACGATAAACTGAACAAAAGAAAAAACCTTAAGTTTGCAGAACTATATGAAACAAATTAATTGAAAATAAAACAGAAATGAAGTTCATCTAGGCCTAAGGATTCTAGTTATATACATTCGCTATGCTTGAATCATTTGCGATATATTAACTACGATTGCGTGAAAAATATATATTTTTTTAAATCATGCAATTTGCACGAAACCGACCACATCGAGGGAGGCAAAATGGATAATTGATAAACGTTGCTCAAATGAAACGCGAGGAATAAACCCATCAACGTTGTTTAATATTCTTAAGAATAAAAACACAAGAACAAGTGACCCATATCGTCATGTGCTTCAGCAACATTTGCACAACAAAGATAATTGTTTCGCTCACCTTTCGACAAAATTAAAACACAGATCATATGTTTTGAGCTCTTCGCTTCCAACACCAACATGCAGTGCGACTCCAGCGGGGGTTTTTACCGAGTGGAATTCAATTCCATAACTTTCAACCGCCGAAATTTCCTGAATAAAATAATACTCAGATGTTGAGGCTTTCATAGATCTTAAGCGTCTATGTTCCAAGGCGACTTCGTTTCGTAAATCTGCGCTATTCCATACATCTGACTCAATCTCGCCTTCGGTACTACTGTGCTGTCGATTGTCAAGGTTGTTGTACATGTGCGACTCATCGAAATCTCCAAGGGTTGCCTGAGCCATAAGAGCATAAATCCGGGGCATTCTGTCCGCTTCCGGAATTATCCTTCGTTCTTCTACGTCCCTTTTCAGATGCAGGAAAAATTGATGCCTTTGGAAAGAGCAGATCGAAATTTAGCGCTGATTTGACAGTTCATTCTAATGACATCAACTCGATATTTGAATATTTACTGATCGGCCACTGCACTGAATGTACCCTCAAAAACGTTAAAAAATCTTAGCGTTATATCACGTACTAAAACACCAAAACAGAGAGTAACCCACCTTGTTGTTTCTTGCAGCAAAAGATGTGGCTGAACGAAAAATTTTACTCTGAACTGGAATCGAAATGGCTGCCCACCGGAAACTTGACGGCAGATCTTGTTCCTTGTGTTGATCCATAAGTTTTCTCCCTTCGGTCCAACGAACTGTAGCCCAAAGTAATCAGTCTCGATTATCGCAAGTTTCTTGCAAACCTGGAGTAAAGGTTGTTGATTAGCGAAAAAACTGAAGGGAAATCGAGCGAATGTGAATGCACAAATGACAACAGTTTGCTGAAAATAAACTACAAAGAACTCGCGAGCGAAACTTTGAAAATTGTCTTACCGCGGCAAGCAACTCTTCGCCTCTGGCTCTTTCCGGAAGCTCAAATTCGCAAACAACTGAGTCCGAATGTGTAACAAAGCACAACATCGTGTCCAAAATCAGCTTGTTTTAAGCTCTGTACATCCTTCTGTCAGATGTGTTCGTGTTCAGTGCAGCAAAATAATTTTTTCTCCGAGCAAGTTTGAACTGAGCCAAGCTGAGCGCTCAAAGTCCACACTTTGATCACGTGTATGACATCACAACTGGCCAATGGAAGGGTTTCCCTTTATAATTAGCCAATCAGATTGCGCATTTCACGTGAAGGGGTTTTCTTGGGTGGTTGAATTTTCTTTGTGTATTTTTTTCTGGCTTTCCATGAGCCATGCATGCCATAAGCGTTATTTCGCGCGTTAATATATTTTTTTGTTCATTCAGCTGCTGCTAGTTTCGTTTGACATTACTGTTCAAATCTAGCTCTCAACTCTGAGAATGACAATTTCCAAATTCGTTGAATTATACAATATACACTCCTCATTTCTGCAAAAAACTGTATTCAAATCGTTGCAACTTCAAAGTCAAACCAAATCGTGCGGTCATTGTACTTGTGAACTCATCTGCTCCAAATCTGTAGCATCGGTAATATCGCATTGTAGTTTTCACTGTTGAATGCAAGTAAACAAAAAATCAATCTATCAGTTTACTGAAACAAGCGCGTGACTTTGCTTGCGAGCATGCAGGAACAAAAGTGTATTGAAATTGCCCTGGACGCTAAATTAGCGCCTTTTTGTAAACAAGTTCTTAGTCTTACGAGCTCTCCAAATCTTTATATAGAGTTGTAAGAAACTCTTTTCAACCATGGTGTATCATCTTTTGAATCAGTTCATTGACATTGAAAAGGCAACTTTTTTTATTTGACAAAACATTTCGAACTCTGAGAAGTTAAAGATTCTTTTTTTCCTTTATATTCGACTTGGACCTGGCATTAGCTTTCACTTTCAGCAATAATTTTAAAGTTTTTTTTATTATATTCCAGCACTAATTTAGGTTACTTTTACTTTCAACCTTTTAGTAACTTAAAATTCACATGTATACAAGATTGTTGTAAGAGGCTATAAGATCTACTATATGTAGCTTTAAAATCTGCTTAAAACCTATATATGGTCAAAGTTCATTAAACTTCTTTTTGCACAGCATGACTGTCCATTCTAGTCTGCGTCCATTGCTTTAGCTACAACTTTGTTTGACCGAAGATGGCACAATGATGTTCTCAGTTTACTATTTTTTTAAAAAAAAGAAAATACTTCAGATCAGAACTGATGAGAGCCCTTTGGGTCAACAGATCTTTCTGTTTTCACGTTATGGTATAACTTTGCTCAAATTTTGCTTTGCACAAACGTTGTCAAAAAAAGAAAACGGAAGCTCGAATGAACCAAATACCCTTGGCAAGTTGAACTCACACTCTAACACAGCTGATACGGCAATATCGGTTCCGCTATCATTCATCTAGTAAAGCCACTCAATTCAAAATAACTTACAACAAACTATTAAGAGCAGATGGTTTCAGAGCATGGCAATCGGCTACAGAATATAAGAAAGCGCCCTTTCCGACGTGATTACTTCGACAAAGAAAGCCCGCCGATAACCTTTTTTAAACTTAAAAGAACACCGACGTTTTTTGCCTTCCGATTCGGTTCCAAACTGCCGGACAGCCGAGATTTTTAAAACAAGCAAGTCAGAATACGTTGTGAAACTGAAACAGTTCTGATAAATTACTACACTGGCTCACACTGATTTAAAAGTTTCCCTTATATTAAGGTAAAACGGTAAAACAAATCGAAAAATGTTATCAATGCGGATTACTCAGCAAATGGACAAATCAACAATTAGATTCTTGGGGTGAAATTTCGAGACTTTTTTTTCAATTACTTTACACAGCCATGCGTTTTTGGCATCCTTGTGTTGCGAAATGATAAGGTACAAAGTACAGGAAAACACATGGAATATTTATAATCGCCTGCTGGTTACAAAATCTTCTACAAAAGATAAAGGACTTTTAATGTAAAGTCTCGATGGAAAACCCGCTGTGTATTTCGGTTAAAGACGAGGGTCTACTTTTTAACTAGCAGAAACTACAAACTAGAGAACCAGTCCAAAAATATATTGGTCATAATTTTCACCCGGTCCTTTTCAAATTTCATTCCCAACTTTGAGAATTCGAATGACAATTTCCTAACTCAATGCCGGTTGATTTATCAATTCATGACAAAAAACTGTGGTATGAATCTGTAAGTCAGGTCAAACCAAGCAATTCGATGAGTTCATCCGCTTTCCATCTGTAGCCTAGCATTGGTATCTTAATATATTTTATTTAAAAAAATGTTGCATTGAGTGTTGTTTGCTGATGCAAACTTTTCTAGAGTGGTACTCTGTACTCTTTATCTGGGAGATTTTTCCACTATGTTCACCTGACCCTGGTGGCAAACAGGATGTTTTAAAAAAGTCATAATACATCAGTTTTGAGTGTTATAAGAATCCATTTTAGTCCACTTCAATTTTTAAAACTCCTGCAGTGCACTCCGCGCGTGTAGATCTCTGGGAAGGCTTCGCTCGCTTTTCTCCTTTCCCATGATCCTCTAGGCACCCTGTTTTCTTTGTCTTTCTTTGTCCCTTTCTCTTTCTCTCTCTCGAAGCCACTGCGGAGAAGGAACATGAACAACGCACCACAACACTAAATGGACTGAATTGGCAGCTGCAGATATTGCGGGTTTTAAGTGTTTTTCATTTACCCGTGTATTAGTTCGTGAAGGAGCGGGAATTTTTTTTTATGGCGGACAACTGCTCGTTTGGCATAGAATTATTTGCGGGAAAAAATTTGAATTCAGTAAGTTTTTTCCAGCAAAGTTTACATGTTGATAAGATAACTGTGATAATACGGAATAGATTGCCAAGGGTCTTAAAACCTTTTTTTATCGGAACGGTGAGGTTGTAAAAAAGTTAAGAACATGTCGAGGCTGGGGATTTTATTACATACTGTAAATTTATTGTTTTAACAATTGAATAATTGTAAGAATGCTCATCGACTGATGGTTACTTCGAAGGTGGTTATACAAAAGCAACTAGTGACATCAGAGCACTATAACTATTCTGTACTCGCAGTAGGTAAATATACCCAGCCGGAAAAATAAAAACGTTTTATGAATATTTGAGGCCGTAATCCTAAAAAAAAAGCTTAGGACAGCCAGCCTCACATCTAAATTATTAAAAATAGAGTGCAACAAGCTTGTAGATATTTTTCAAACCTAAACTGCGCAACTTTCCGTGATCATTTTAATTAATACGTCCAAAACACACTTACATAATTAAATTTCCAAAAATGTCTCGAATACTGTAGTTCATAGACCTGATGAAGTTGTTTGCCTCGAAATATCAATATATTCATTTCTTCCATAAGAACCCTGATTTTCATGTTTTTCAAGGACAGATTTTGATTCTTTTTTCAATTTTAAAATGTTAAAATTCCAAGACGTTCCATTTTGGCTGTGACACATGCATGAATTTTTGACTCCTGTGCAAAAACCAACGAACGTGACCAGCAGAAAGGGTGCTATTAAGCTGTATTTTGAAATTGAGCAAGTTTTGTTTCAGTTTTAATTATAAATTTCATATATTCATTGCAATAAAAGACAACCTACTTCATAAATTGGCCCGGTAATTTTAATGCTTATCTGTAATTACGGATTATCATTCCATCTTTGGATGGCAAGTTCAGCGAAGTGCATCAGTTTCATATCAATTTGTCACTCTCTGCCTTTTGTGTTGAAGTTTTTAAACTATGGTATAAAGGACTAGTTCCTTTGTGTTATCAAAATTCCTGGTTATTTCCCTCGCCAAGGCTAGGTTTGAAGTAGTAAGATTTTAAATAGTAAGGATTCCGGTATAACACGAGTAAGTTAATCCTTTTGAAATATCCATCAATATCTCTTTAGACTTTACTACATCTTCAAATAACACTCGTTACCAAAAAAATATTCGTGGAAATGAAAAAGGCGAGTTTTGAAGAGGACGGAGTCTTTTTAGACGTGATAAAACCTCTTTTAAATTTTCCATAAACTCGTTTGATGAAAAATCCGCTAATAATGGTCAATATTCTCACGAACATACACATGCTGCAGGGTGAACCTGTTCAATTGTCAATAGTATACACCTTCAAGCCCCTTTTAATTAAGGGATCATTTTGTTTTGAAACTCAATTACGTGTTTTTGTTAGAATAGGTTAGAACACATAATTTGCAATCAACCGAAATAATAACTTTCTTTCAGTCGCGAAAACAAACGTTTTTTACTTTACGATTTCGAAAAGGCGGTACTGTTAATGACAAATATGATAAAATTGCGCAACTGTAAAATTTTTGAGCAAGTTCAAATGTAGAACTATTTAAAAAAAGTCCATTTTTCGATGTAAAAATCCGTAACGTTCTCAATAAATTTAAAAAAATTTCTCCCGTTTTCCCCGCATAAGTACGTGTACCCTTTTAGAACGTTCTAATTACCTAATAGCTTCAAAACCAGGTGTTACAAAATTGCCTTCTTTCTTTCGTGATTGTCTGAAACGAAGTTCGTTTTCGTTGTAAGTCTGTATAAAAAAATGATATGATTATAGCAACAATACTTTCCAATTAATCATTAAATTCATAGTTCTCAAACATGAAAAGCGCAAGAGCACGTACACACTGCATTAATCATTTATTTACATCATCCTGCGGGTATAGCAATGAATAAAACTACTTTATTTCTCATGAACATTCTTTGTCTACGTGATGTCAAATATTTTCTTTACTTATTTCCTGCCATGCCGTTTTCAAACATCAAAATACATGTAAAAAAAATTCTGAAAATTCTAAACTTATTAATTTTAAGAAATCATGAACACTCAACACTTTTTACTCCACAAGACGATCAAAATGAATGATCACAGTGCAGTAACTAGTAATTGGACAGTTGGTTCAAGATTTGAGACATACCTGGGTTTCAAAAAATCGGCTTATAATCGGACTAAAATTTGTGGACTTGAACTAAGTTGTAGCTTCTGCTTGTCATGTTGAAAAAACCGAATCTTTACGACTGTTTTTATAAAAGCCAGGAAAATCAACGAAACAAATTACTGAAAGATACACAACAACTTAAATGCCTTTTTAAAAAAAGTCAGAACTTAAAACAGGAAAAAAATGAAGAAAAATGAAACTACCATAAGTTTGATAGTGAATTGATTTAGAAAACTACTACAAGCAGATAAACGAGCACTGTAGTTTGCTTTCTTCGCAATGTCTTTGCAATATGTTCGCATAACAGTATTTTACAAATATTTATAGTGGCGTGTGTATGTGGGTGGGTGTACTCTCTACGTTGGCTGTGCCACCAGGCCTGCCGGTCCGTAACCAAGCTGTTGACCTCCGATATTGCTCTCCAGCGGTTTGAAGCCAAGCTCTTCCGTGGGAACGCCGAATGAGCTCAGTTTGGCCTCGTACGTTCTGATCAGGTCATTGTGCGCCTGTGCAAGAGAAGGAAGATTCCATCAACAATAGGCAAATATGGAACGAAAGGAAAACAATAATAGACAAAAGCAACATAAAATGACCTGCAATGTTTTGTCGGCCCGAATTTCTTTGAGAAATGTATGGAATCGGGCTGAAAACTGGCCGCGTTTGCGTGCGTCGACATTTCATACTAAGGCCTGTTTTAGACATCGTGCTTTCACGGCACCGAACTCAATTATTTCCTTTCGGCGCGGTGAAAGCACGCTGAAAGCTCCATGTCTAAAATGACTCACCGATTAAGCATTCTGCCAGAACTTGGCGCGGTAAACTATGTTATCCAGCAACTTTAAGTTCAAAAACATTTGGGTGCGGTGCTCAATGCCGTGTCTAAAACGCAACCGTGCTTTGACCGTGCCAGACACCACGCCAAATGGAATTGAGTTCGGTGCGGTAAAAGCACGATGTCTAAACTAGGCCTTACTTATTCAGTTATATTGGGCTCTGAATGGTTGAGTATATATAAGCAATTAAAAAGGGTGCTGCCTTGCTGAAACTTAATTTTACGACTAAAAACGTGCCGACAAACACCGCTTTCTAAACTTCACTTTCAGAACGAGAATAAAGGCATGCTTTCATTTATAGTGAGAATCCTCGACGATTGACGATTTCGGTGTTTCCCGATCATCCCCGATTTTCCCGGCTTTTGAAAATATAAATCGGTGATTTATCCGATTGTCGGAGAGATACCGCGATACAGATAAAGCGTTTCTATTTTCCAAGCACATCTTTGATTATTTAGACTTTTATGATAGTTCAGTGCCAACAAATGAAAACATAGCCTTCGTTTATTGGCGACATTGGGCGCACATTTTGCTCGGTACCAAACCAGTTATCGAAGGAAAGCAATACGGCTGCTGTACTCCATGAGCAAGATAGAAGGCTATAGAACTTATGAAGGAAAATGCGACTCCTTGATGAAATCGCTTGCGGTATGATGAAGTTTACATGGACTTTATTAAAGAGTTCCCCTGTTTTTATAATCGAAGCATATGAGATAAATTTCTGAATTGCTCACCAATACAGATTTTGCGAAGTGCATGTCGAGATACGACTCGATCCAAACGAATTTTGATAGCTATCTGCAGGAAAACTCTTTGATATGAGAATCTGGTCTTAATGACGACCAATTGCAACCAAAACTTGCAGTTATCGGTGGGAGTAAGGGGTATACTGTAAATGATCCGGGCGCTTGAAGTGAGTGATTGTCAGAGAAGAATCGTCTATAGACGTTTGTTTTTACACGGAAGCTTCACGCTTCTTAAATTGGCGTTAGGACGCGTAATTTATTTACTGTAGACGTAGATGAAGAAAGCAGCTTGCGATATTTATAGAATTTTGCGTTTGTTGCGTTCGACGTTAGGAGAACGCCATCCTAATCTTGGATTCCCTGTGCTTTTACATGCGCAAGTCGATTTTTTGGGGTTTGTACCAAATCGGCGCCATTTTGAATAATTACATCAATGCGCGCGCAGCACTTTTAGCTCAAAAGCTAGATAAACGGGATTTTTTCTGGGCAAACGAGATATATGTTGGCTTGATCGAGGTGTTTGTTCACAGCATGTTGAAGCGAACCATTTTTAAAACCTCCAAGGGAAGAAGTTGGATTGTGGCGTCGCAATACTCGATAGCCGTGTAATAAACATGTACTTATGGGACAATTTTTTTCCTGTTACAGTATTTTCCAGTAAACGCTCCTTAATTTATTAGATATGGGGCGTGTAATAGAGAGGGGCATTTATCACATTTAATACTGATTTGACCGGGGTGTCTATTAGATACGACGTGTTTATTAGAGGGTGGGCGTTTATTAGATCATTTCGGGCAGATCCTAAGATGGGCAGTTGCTTCGACCGTCGGAGAACATATAGCACCCCCGACTAACGGGGATTTTCCCGCCATCAGATAACCAGCTTTTAAGCTAACACTTGCAACCTACCTTGCAAACACGGGCCAACTCGTATTGTAGATCTTTGATTGCACTGTTCTTAGAATCTAGCACATCCTGAAACATGGAAGAATTGGGAAATTATGTAAGCAATCGACCTGCAAATAATCTGTGTAAGGAACATGAACAGCTCGCAACAGCCACCCAATGCTGTTTTTAAACATTTTGGGGTTGTACTGAGTTCAAGGATTAAATACACTCTATTCAAGGAGTATAATGAACTTGTTTTCCAAAATACTGATCTGGATGAAAGTTGTTTTGATAAGAAAATTAAAATCAAGCTTTTATTCGTGGTTTTAAAACTGCTGTCGGCTTCTATTGTTGAGTAAGTAAACCACCAGCGAATCAAACACAGTTGTTGACTTTACAGTGCTATTTTTAAGTAGCTTTTAAACACCAAAATATAAATGAAGGGTTTTCAAGGCTTTGAAAAACGAAAATGAAAACCAAGGCCTATCAAATACCCTACGAGACCTGGTACTAAAAAATACGAAAAGCTATAAGAAAAAGGTGCAAAACAATGAAACTCTTAAACTGCTTCTCCACCGTCTCACTCAAAATCAACCAACGATGGGAAAAATAAAATATAAATACTTGTCTGAGTGTTACGAAAAAGTATACAAACGTTTCAAAAAGCGCGAAAGGGGGTACAGGAACTAAGTGTATTCTATAAGTTGTGTTCCATCCACTGAAATTATGGACTTTTGTATTTATCTGCGGGTACGACTTCTCAAGTATGCAAACGTTTCAAAAGTATGAAACAAAATTTCAAAAGTATGCAAATATTTCAAAAAGCGCGAAAGGGGGTCTGAGAGCTAAGTGTATTCTATACGTTGTGTTCCATCCACCGAAATCATCAGACTTTTGTATTTGTCTGCGGGTACGACTTCTCAAGGACAAGTATGCAAACGTTTCAAAAGTATGAAACAAAATTTCAAAAGTATGCAAACATTTCAAAAAGCGCGAAAGAGGGTATAGGAGCTAAGGGTATTCTTTAAGTTGTGTTCCATCCACGGAAATTATTAGACATTTGCATTTGTCTGCGGGTACGACTTCTCAAGTATGCAAACGTTTCAAAAGTATGAAACCAAACTTCACAAGTATGCAAACGTTTCAAAAAGCGCGAAAGGGGGTATCGGAGCTAAGTGTATTCTATACGCTGTGTTCCGGCATCCACTGATATCATCAGACTTTGTATTTGTCTGCAGATACGACTTCTCAAGTATGCAAACGTTTCAAAAGTATGAAACAAAATTTCAAAAGTATGCAAACGTTTCAAAAAGCGCGAAAGGGGGTATCGGAGCTAAGTGTATTCTACACGTTGTGTTCAATCCACTGAAATTATTAGACATTTGCATTTGTCTGTGGGTACGACTTCTGGGTTTTTAAACTCATAATGCTGACAATGAGCTTTGTAGCAGTTCTTGTAACTGGAGGATGGCCAAGAGATTGATCCGACAACGATTTTACCAACTCCTTTCGAGAATTTGGTCGGACCAAGAGTTGTACTCGCAGTCGAAGAAGTACTCATCGAGGAGCAATAGATCGGACGAGTACAAGTACGACTACAAGATTTCCACTTCCGTTATAGTGCGCAGGTATATTAGTGTGACAGAACGAACACACTGACGCGGCAAAATTGAAATGAGCCTTTCGTCGGTAACGAGATTTGAGAGGAAACTCGTCCTACGACAACGACTACTAGTACAAATCCTCGCGCGGTTAAGCCTGGTACTCGTTGTCGTATCTAAAGCTCTCTAATCACTGGAATCTAAAGGACCTAACACACTTTGAGGATGTCCCTTATTTTATCGTGCACAAAGTCCGTACTCATTCAATGGACTCACCTCCAGTTTTCTTGTTACAACTGTTAACGCCGTCGGGTCTAAATTGGACGCTGACAAGACTTCATTTAGTTGTGCTTCCTGCAACGCAAACCCGGCAAATTGTTAGTTCAGCGAAACAACGACGATTCTCATAGAGCCGAGAAGAGGGGGGTTGAGGAGAGAAGCGGTCACAAACGCCACCCCCCGCCCCCATAAGAAAGTTACTCGAATGCTCGCACGCTAATTTTGCAGAGCCTGGAATTTTTAGATCGACTGCTTATTTTTTCACAGCTCCCCCAAAGTAAGTATGTTCGCGCTTGCTAAAACATGCCTGGCGTATGCGCATGCTCGTCAGTACCCGTATTAACCAAAGCTATCCTTCAGATACAGAGCATCACCGCCCAACATCTCTTCAGTACTTAGCTGTTCATAAGACCGAAAGTATGATATTTGTAGTAAGAATTTATTACATGGCTGACTGATTTCGCTTGCTGTGATTGGTCAACTTCAAGTTTGTAAGTAGCCATACGGACCTGAAGCTCTTAATCACCTGTCAAAATGTCAAATGATTTCGTTCCTTTCCCGGAATAATCAACAAAGCCATATAATAAACACCTTATTAGCCTCGTTTGCTCGTTCCATACGGCAAGTGATTTTCTTCGATTTTCAATTCCTTTTTTCCATGGTCCGTGCGCTTGGCGCTTTGCCATAAAAGGAAGGAAAAAACTCGGTCCATAACCTGCCGTACAGACCGAGAAAACAAGGCTATATTGAAGAGCTATGCACATACTACATTGAATGCTTGCGAAAAGAAAAAAACTGCGAAAGCTTGATGATGCCAATTGTTAAGAAAAATCCATCAATAACTTTATCACAAGGTTCTTTTTGTAGTTATATTCTTTTTCATGATCATGGCCATCACGTGATCATCAATGATCATCATGCTCATTTCTTTATTACATGCACCTATTCTTTCTATACTCTCCTTTTCGAGCATGCGTAATGTTAATTTAATCCGTTTAAGTTTAGTTTGAGGCAAAACCATAAACGATTTAATTATTTGTTATCTTCTTATTTTAATTTGCACTTTCGTTTTCAAAGGAGCTTAGATTTACCACAGGAATTATGAAATAACAAAAATTTAATGAGTTGATTTTTGCAAATTCACGAAAACCATCAAAAGAAAATGATGTCAAAACGAAAAATTGGACCGTTATTTCCCTCTGTAGGAGATCAATGTTCAAATACCTTATGTTCAGAAACTCAAACCAAAAGTGAGACCGACAAAATTTTCATGCACCTACCTTCTTTTCCAACGTGTCAGCAAGCGCAGAGAGTTTCTTTTCTAGTAACAGGTTTTTAAAGTTGCTTTTCTGTTGCACCTCATGGATGGCCTTGACAAACTTGCTGTACAGCTCGTCCCTCTCACTTTGCGTCTAAAATGAAAATGGTATTAAATGATTCAGAGTATCATTGTTCTGTTCAGCTTGTGCACAGTTCGATAATAGATATAAAAATTCCAGATTGAGAACATGTCCCAGTGGAATGTCAGTAGTTCTTGTTAGACATTAGGAACCCAACAAAAGTCAAGCAGTTTTCAATGCTACAAATATCTGCACTGAGCGTTTACACGAACTCTCTACGAACTAGTGATAAAACCCGGGTCAAACTGCGAGCATGAGAGTTTTGTAAGAGTTTTGTGACTAGACTGGATTCGTACGAGTTTTGTTCAACTCTTGAGCGCGCGGTCAAATGAGGATGAAAGCTAGTTAAATTTGACAAGAGTCACTAAGCAAACATGCGAAGCTGTCGTTATCTTTCGTTGAAATTCTGAACATTTTAAAAGGTTGAAAGAGTTCTCAAGAGAGCTGACAAGAGTCGCTCGACAAACGTGTGGGATTCACCAACTCTTATCGAAATTTTAACTGACTCACATTTAAAGCTGACGAGAGTGCTCGAGTTGGTTGTCAAACGAGAGAGGTAGTTTGAAATTCCATCATTTCTCGTGCTTGTTTGGCCCGGTTTAACCCTTAATTTCAGCGTCAACCAATTTATCAGAATGTCTCTTATCCTGACAAAATAAGTTGTTTGGTAATGATAATAAAGCAAATGATCATAAACAGCAATTTATTTAAGATGAAAAATAAAATTCTCCCATTCTGTTTAAAAAGAACCTGTACTGAGAAGCAGTTTAGAACTGAATTCAGCTATACGGCACATGACGTACTTGGAGCTAAGAGTATTAAACACGTGTAGATGTTTGTATGTACATGTACATAACCGATTCATACAGCCAACCCGGGTTTGAGCAACCGACACAGTCCACACTAGCATTAAGTATGGCATTTTCGACCGTCCATACTAGAACAAGAAAATGGATAACAAAATGTTTGTTTTAATTATTTTTCCGTGCATGGATCAAAGGAGAAACGACGTGAGCGTTTTCGAAAAACTACATATTCGTCCGCCTACCCAAAGACGCTAGACCTCCGTTTCAATACCCCCATGCTTTAACCCAACACACCTCACCCCTCCCTCCTGTCTCTACTGACAACCTTGGTGTCTGAGGCACCCTTACCTGGCCAAACCTCTGCTGCAACACTTCATGTTCCCAGTGCAAAGCTCTTAACTCTTCCTCCTGGACCTTGAGTCTCGCTTTCGCGCTCTAGAGGAAGGTTGAGAAAGGTTAAACCTTTGTCAGAAGCAAATTCATAATTTTAAACACTGAAAAAAGGCCTAAAATGTGTGCAATTCTTAAATGGGCTCAGGCTTAAATCCTGGAGCTGAGGACATTAACAGATTTAAACGAACGTTTATAAGTACGGTGAGCAAACAGAAACCGTTAAATGATCTTTCGCGTTTAACGTCACAAAGCTTTATGCGTTAGCTGTGCACGCGCAACTGAATGTTTGGGGCGCTTTCACTCAGACGAGTTGAAGAAGTTTGGAACAACGTTGACGTAACTACGATCAATTTGAATGCAAGTCCTTGTCGAATACATAATTTTAAATTGTATTTACTTTTTCCAGATATGCACATAATCGTGCTTATATTTTTGCTTCATTGTAAACTGTGTTATTTGTTATTTTTAAAGCGCGTGTTTTCTTGAATTTTGTTTTTTAAACTTATTTTCTATTTTTCACGCGTGCTTAAATCACTATATGGTATTCTGGCCACATTTCACAGTTCGACCAATTAGAAAGACAAATGAAACAGACCGTGCTATTGGAAATTCTCAGGAAGAATCAATCGATCACATTTAAAGTAAGTACTCTACTCTCTCGTTTCATCGACTGGAACGGACAACAATTTACGGCAACGGCCAGTCATTTTTATGGCTAGGCTTAGAAAATATTTTTCCGTCACAAAACACTCTTGGCCAACCTGTTTTTGCGCCGGGCTTATCTCTTTCCAAACACTTGTTAGAATCTCACATAAGTGCATTGAAATGGCCAAAAAGTTTTGAGCACTATCCAACCAGTTTCGCTATACACCCTCAAGTGAACCCCTGTCATATATACTGACCTGTCCCACCTTACGCAAATTTAACCGAAAAATTTGGAAAACGGAAAGCGCCCTAGTGATGACACATACACCAAAAAGCGGTAGTAAGCTAGCCTGTAACGAAATATACTTACTGCCAGAGAGGCCTTGTCTTTTTCATAGTTTGCAAGCTAGAAAGAAGAGCACAACCAAAAGTAATTAGTGAATGAAAATTAGATAAAATTAAAACACTGCGAAAGTCCATGTCAATCACTTACCGAAAGCGGAAGTTTTTATAAAAATCGCGTCTAGCTATAAACTATGACACACATTACGGAGTATACAAGTACTTTTAACCAAACAACGTCACAGTAAACGCATTATTTTCTGTCTTGTAGAAAAAACGAAGCGTTTTGATTTGTTTAAGCAACATTGAAGATGATGGAAGAACTAGCCCAAGCAATTTATCAACAACATTTCGAAAGTAATATCAATATAGTCACTGTTACAGCATATGGTCTTTTTTAAGGCAAATGTCTAAACTGGAAGGGAAGGGGGGAAGGTGCAAAATGGGAGGTGCAAGGTGACATACCTGTCGCCTCAGCTCTTCAACCTCCTCACGGGCCTTCTGTAATGGCTCTGTTAACCTCTTGTTCTCAGCCATTATTTCATTCATTTGCTTTTCCATTCTTTCTTCTTTCTTTTTCATCTCTTCTACTTGCTCCTGGACAAGTATAAAACGCAGAGCAAAGGCAAGTTAACACAAGACTCAAATATTTGCTACCAGGCCAAAGTGTATTTTATTTAAACTTTATAGTAAGCTTTTTATGCCCTTGTTGATCAAACCACTGCAATACAATACGTTACTCTAAACATAGAAAAAAATCCAAAACTAGTTTTTTCAAGAAAACATAGGCTTCCATAGTTTACTGTTTACAGCAATGTTCTGGCTAACTAAAAATGGATATTAAGGGTGCTCATTTCATTGTGCACAAAAATATAAAAAAACTTGGGAATCTAAATCTAACATCTTTCACACAGTCAAAATGTAAGAATTAATAGACAAGTATAACATTTTTATTCTAAAACAAATGGTCAAAAACCAGGTTATACTTGTGTATACACACCTTCAGCGAGTTGATGAGTGCTAGATTGTTGAGAGTGATGTCATTGTAATAATTCTTAATATCACTAAATGCCTTTTCGTGGTTCTTCATCAGTGTATTGATTTGACCATTCTTGCGCTGTAAAGAACCAAAAGAAGAACAAGTTATTAAACAGTATGCATGAGCACTTAAACAAATTGTCATGGGAACTTGTCACTTACTACTCGCAAAAGCAAAGCAGGTAAGTGTTTTATAAACTAAATTATAAATGAAAATTCAAAAAAGTAGTCTACATGTACATGTAATAGAGGGTCCTCTATATCCTTTCTAATAAAAGAAACACACAATTTAATTATTTGGCTTTTCGTGCATTGCAGGAAATTTAAAATACAGTTTCTTGTACATGAAAAAATCAAAATTCAAATTCAAGTGGACGTAAAACTAATAAATTTACACATGTCCAAGAATTTTGAAAAAAACTATTGAGTTCTCAACCGAACATCATGAAAAAAGTACACTCAGGTGACCCTTGTAGTATGGTAGTTACCTCTTCAATCTCGTGGATCTCTGTCTTCCTTCTAAGTTCAAGCTCTTCACGAAGTGATCTCATTTTCTTGTCATACTTCAACTCTACTTCTGCAATTGCCAGCAAAATTTGCAGTTTAAGGGTGGGTTAATCCACGAACATTTTTATTGATCGTATTTGCTGCATTAAAGAAATGAACTGATTGAGAGTTCGCTTTGTAACTCATCGCCTGATGCTAGATATAGTTTCTGTCAACTCTTTTTCATGAAACAACCAAAGATGAAATATGAAGTTTTTCTCATTATATCACATAAAATTATATACAAAGCAGTGTCAGTGACTGAATTTTCTTCTTAACTCTTTGTCCCAGTGCCATTGGGGTCTTCTGTCTACAAGTTTCAGCTCTTGGATAGAGATCAAACCTTTTCAGGTGCATGCCTAATTTTGTAATCCAAGATAGGGTATTGGGGAGAACAGTCCAGCTAATAACTAGTACTGTTGGTTCTACCTTAGTTTATTTGTTTTTTTCTGGCCCATATGGGAATCTAATATTGGGAATACATAGATCTAAAAGTCTACAAAAAAGTCTTTTGTCTTGAGGCTTTTGGTGCAGGTGTCAGGGATTGAGGCAGTGCAGTGTGTTGCTTGTGAAATCCTAACAATTTTATATCCTAAATTTTACAAAAATAAACATTATGTTGGATTTCACTGTCAATTACACTTAACATTTTTTTCATTCACTATACAGGGTTTGTACGTCTTCAGAAATTAAAAAATCCAGGGTTTTCCAGGGCCTTTGTTACGCTTTTTCCAGGGTTTTTCCAGGGTCATTGAAGCCCGGAATGAAAACAGCGTTCACAACGATTTGTTTAAAACAATGTTCAAAAGGTAATGTAATCATAGTAAAACAACAATGTGCTGCAAAGTGTACATTATTTCGGTACTATACAGAGGTTTTTAACATAAAATGTTTTGAAATGATTATAAAAACTGCAATATCAATTAATTGTTACTTGTACTTAAATCGTGAGTTTATTTTTTAATAAAATTCTGCGAGGTTTTCCAGGGCTTAGATAAAAAATTTCCAGGGCTTTTCCAGGGTTTCCAGAGATTTCCAGGGCTTCAAAAATTTTCCAGGGTTTTCCAGGATTTCCAGGGCCCGTACGAACCCTGACTATAGAAAGTATTTGCATGGTAAACCTTTGACTTGTCTTTCAAAGTCTTGTCTAAGTTTAGTGATTTCCTCATCATTACCCTGCAAAGAAAGAGATTTAGACAACCTAATATTTTTTAAAAATGGAAAAATACAAAGATAAATCACTAGTACAATATCTAGACAAAATAAATTGTTCAGTAATGAGAATAAAGGTAATGATCATACACAGCAATTTATCTAAGAAGAAAAACAAAATTCTTCCAACCTGTTTAGTACAAGAAAACTGTAGACAGTTAAGGAGAATTCAGCAATACATCATAAGGTGTGTATGGGGCTAAGAGGATTATAACCAGTACAAGTTATAGTTACATTTACATAAATAAATAATCTTTTAACTTAATTGTCTGAGAAATCATTCCTACCCTCTTTAAGTTCTTAACAACATCTTCATGAGACAATTCTTGCTCCTTCAGTTCAACCTGCAATAGATAGCAAAATACAACTTTAATCATCACTTTACATCTATTCAAATTGTCACTGTCACAATATGATTCAGCAATCAAAAGACAGGTAGTATGTTTTTTCAAATGAGAAGAGAGGATGAAAGGGGAGTGATATTCAGAAAAAACTTATCTTTCAATAAAAAATTCTGTCAATTTCAGTGTAAAAACACACCCTTGCATTGGAAAACAACTTTTGAAGAATTAAGTACAATCATGAAAAAGGAACTGCACATCAAAATTATGTTAATTACTCATTAACCACTGAGTGAAGAGTGCATCAGACTTTTCTGGAAGCCCAAACTGAAATCTGGACTAGATAAACATGCATTCACAGAAGCCCACTTTATCCATATAGCCCCATGTCATCTCAGATGAGGGGTTGGGATACAGGTCAATGTACTTCCCCTACACCAACCATTTCAAAACTAACATCTTCAGAATTAAAAATGTTTCCCAAATTTATAGTTGTCTACTAGATTTACTAAAGATTAACATTTTTTTTATTTTGTAAACTTTTTTCTAGTTTAAATTTTGTAGTAGGAGATACTGATGTTCTCAAACACTAATTTTTCATACTTCTTGCTGTCTGTCTTTTTTTCTGTTACTTATGTCTATCCCTGCAAGAAAATTAAGATCTGACTCTGCAAAAAAGTGATACAATTTTCCATGCATGGCAAGCAAGAAAAAGTTTTCATCAAATACCAAAAAGTCTATTTTTGTATTGTCTTTTTAGTAGTATTAAATGTAAATATACGTCAAGATAGTAAGAATGTAAAACAAATTATGTACCTTCAAACCCCTTTTATCTTTTCGCAGATCCTGCTCATTGTTTCTGTTCTCATCTTGAGCAAGTTTCAGGGCCACAGCACCTAGAAGAACAGCAACAAGGTTAATTCCCCCCAAAAATGTTCAACAAGTGCTGTACGTTTTAAAATGATTTCTTCTTCAATGAAGGACCATAGCAGAGGACAAAAGCTTTTAAATAAAGTTTCTTAATATGATATCTGCAGTTCTGAAGTTATAAATGCAAAGATTGTGGCAGCTGCATCACTGCTGTTAAAAATAAACAAAACTGTAATAACAGCTACATGTCAATCAAAGCAACAAGCACCAATGTTTTAATCTAGAGACTTGTGTGTATTGAACAAACAAAAGGTTTATTTGGTAGGCCATGCATCCTGTAAACAGGGCAGATTGTATGAATAAGAAGAATTTTTTTTAAAATATAAAAGAATTTGTGAATTACAATACATTTTCAACAATATAGAATCTTCTGTCCACTCATTTGCAAAATCGATCAACCAATCCATGTTTTCAGCAGGACACATAGCCCACCAAACAAACTGCTTGAATGTGCTGAACATTATCATGAAACTGGCTTATTAATCTATATATTTTAGTAAACCAGTCATGAGGAATAAATGTTGTGGTTCAAAATTTTTTTTGGTTTAAAGTTTTTAAACCAGTTTATTTTTTT
>JAOBRG010346900.1:0-13888 GCA_027574985.1 Umimayanthus nakama | reverse complement strand
TTGATATGGTATGTTTTTCGCCTGAGGGATATAGTGTTTAGCTGACGTTTCGAGCGTTAGCCCTTCGTCGGAGCAGATTAACGAATGGCTAACGCTCGAATCGCTAGCTAAACTCCGTATTCCACAGGCGAAAAACATACCATATCAACTTTTGTTGATCAAAATCGTATTACTTCGGAACTAGGGTTTCAATCGACGTCCGTAACACCTAAAGTTATTGGCGTTCTTTTCATTTTCAAACATCCAGGGAAGTGCAGTATTTGACTTCAAAGGGACTGGTACCGAGATGTTTGGCAACTGTAATGCTCCTCGTGCAGTGACATTGTCAGCTGTCATCTACTGCCTGCGGTGCATGGTGGGACATGACATCCCTCTGAACCAGGTGCGTCATGTGAGACGTTTGAAGGAAACATAATTTGAAATTAGAAAGTGGTGGAATCTGGTCTGGTAGCTTCAGTTACCAAACAGAGTAATAGATTTACACGTGCATCGAAATACTAAGCATTTTTTGAAAAAACGCGGAGAGTGCTTTCCATAAAAAATACAGCTGTAGTTTCATACGTTTGTTATTATTATTGTTGTTGTTATTATTAATATTATTATTATTATTATTATTAAATATTGCTACTATTACTATTATTACTGTTAGTATTGTTATTGTTATTATTATTATTATTATTATTGTTATTAATATTAATATTATTGTTATTGTTATTGTTATTGTTATTGTTACTAAGAAATTGCCTGAAAGGGCTACTCTTCATTTTGGCGAATCTTTTAGTATGTGCTTTGAAAGAACAACGATGCCCGATAGTTTCCTTGTTATTGTTATTCTTGCTCACCAGAATGGGATGAACAAGATCGGAGAAGTGTTCGAAAGCTTCCAAAAGCGATCTTAACATTCAGCAAAAATTTAAACCTTTTTGTTATTCTTATTCTTATTCTTCTTTTTATTGTTACTACAGTAAAAACCCGCGAGTAAGAACCTGTATTTTTGCAAGTTAGGCTAAACAGGTTCTTACATAAATGGTGTGTAACAAAAATCTAGAGTCATTAGGTTCTTAAATTCTGGGAAGTTTTACAATAGCACTGAACTTATTTATGGTAAGTTATGGTGCTGAAAATCAATAATTTCAGTAATAATGTTCATAATATGATCACATGTTCATTACAAGTGATTACTACTTAGTACTAACATTGTATGATAGTGATTACTAAAATAATGCTCATTTGTAGGTGTCTCTATCTCAGCCCACTGTTTTCTACAAAAATGGTTATATTTAAAGAATTAAGAACCTGATTTGAAATTTAAGGCTAAATAGTTTCTTACACAGAGGGGGTATAACTGATAAATTTTAGCCTAACAGGTTCTTAAAATGTAGGTTCTTACTCGCGGGTTTTTACTGTATTGGTGTTACTTACTGTGTTCTCTGGTTACTCAGGGCTGTTTGAAGCCCATACAGATAAACATTCCCAAAGGCTGCTTATTGGATCCGTCGTACACTGCGGCCGTGGTGGGTGGAAATGTGCTGACGTCACAGCGAGTGGTCGACGTGGTACTGAGAGCCTTTGCCGTGTGTGCAGCGTCACAGGTTTGTCAGGAGTTGTTTTCTTTAAATATAAATTCGCTTCTTTTGCTTATAGATTATTGTAGCGCTTGTCGCTTGAGATTTTGACAGTCGAATGTACTTAATCCAGCCAAAAAAGCCGGACATGTTGATGAAATGGCGAGACTGCAGACTTTTTCAAGTTGTTCTATGAGGAATTGCTTGATAACTGCTGCAATGTGTTGGCAGGATTGTCCACCAAATATAGAAAGGCCCCGGGGTTGGATTATTATTGCAAGTGGGTAGATGGAGTATTTCCAGGAACCGATATTGATTCGGCCCGTCTTAGGGGATGATACATCAAAGTACTAGCCTACAGAGTAGTCACTCCAATTTACATTTTTGGGTGTAGTAGGTAAAAAAGCTTCTTACACTCGCGCAATGTAAAGCCGAGGGGGGAAAAAGCAAAAAGAGCACCCTCTTGGCGGGCTATTCAAAGTATTTGTCTTGTCGACAGACCAATTGCGGTTGTGAAGGATTCCACTAGTCAGCGTACCCTCTACAGGTGAAAACTCCGTTGTTCAACATCTCCAAAATTAACAGTCAAAATCTAGAGAAGATTACGGATTTGATCAACAAGGGTTGACATGGTATGTTTTTCGCTTGTGAGGTTCGAGCGTTGGCACTTCGTTGGAACAGACGTCAGCTGTACACCAAACCTCAACCCTTGTTCATCAAGCACACATTAAGCGAAAATAGGTTGGCTGAGGTACCCCTTGGTGTCAGCTGCGTGAGATTAACAGAATAGGTCCGTACTGTTTCGCAAAGTTCAGCTTAATAAAGAAATTCTCCACCCTCCGTCACACTCGGTTTGACGTCGCTAACTTTCAGCAGTCCACTGTATTACAATTTACTTACATGTGTGGTTTGAACACCGTTGCCATTCAATTCAACTCCAGGGTTGTATGAATGTTACATCATTTGGCGATGATGAGCTGCAGTATGTGGAGACGATATCTGGCGGGGCAGGCGCGGTGAGTGCCTTCATGTGTCTCATTACGATCTATAGTATTCAGCGCGTCTTTTTCCCCACTAGGGCTGCATGAATAATACCACGTTTGGTGATGAGGACTTTGGATACTATGAAACTATAGCCGGAGGCGCAGGCGCGGTGAGTTTCACAATCATAACACAATATAATAAGTACTTATTAACCGAGGCTGAGGTCTGTACAGGAAATATCAAATTGAGGCCTTGCTGTATTGACTGAGCGACAGCGAAGTCAGTGCGTTAAGACCGAAGTTTGATATTTGCCGTTAAGATTAATAAGTAATTTATTATATGGCATTGTTTCTTAAAAATGAGAACAACACCGTGCAGACGGAGGTTGCTTACTCCGCTTGTCTGGTTTTACTTGCGCGCAACAAACCGTAACTTGCCTGGCATTGTGGGGGACCCAGACCACTCAATAACTCATCAGAACGCATGAAGTATCTGCGCTATAATATTATTAATAGTAATAATTATGATGATAATAATAAAAATAATAATAATAATAAAAATAATAGTAATAATTATAGGAAGAAGATTTATAACAGAAGTAACAATAACCATTGAATCGAATTCCGTAATTGATAATTTGTATTCTTTACATTCGATTTTATATAATTGTTTCGCTTTTAACTATTGTGCTTCCATTTTTATAAGGGGGTTTATTTTTACATGGAACTTTTTAAGCTCTGTATAAACCTACCTAACTGTTTATTACAACTCTTTTTATTGTATAACTAAAGTGATTAAAGTTAAAGTGAAAGAATGTCGCGCACTTCAGTAAAAATATTGACAGTGCCCCTTTCTCCCCAGGGCCCCACATGGGACGGAAGAAGCGGTGTGCATAGTCACATGACCAACACAAGAATCACTGATCCAGAGATTATTGAGCAAAGGTGACAAAGCTTCCTTCCTTCCTTCCCTCCCTCCATCCCTTCCTTCCTTCCTTCCTTCCTTTCTTTCATTCACTCTTGCTTTCTTTCTTTTATTGACTTTGTCTGTTGTAATTTTTACAGCTATAGCTCTTTGGTTAAAAGGCGGGGCTTACCCCAAACACCGTTCACCTTGTACATACTCAATGGATTTACAAAATTTAGATAGCTATTTAACAAAAAAAACATCCTACTTATTAGCATAAGTGTCAAATCATATTTAAATCACACAATCTGGAAGTTCCATCTAGATATAGTGGTCTGAGGCCACTTTCCTTCTTTCTTTCTTTCTTTTTTCCTTTCTTTCTATTTTCTTTCTATCTTTTTTTCTTTCTTTCTTTTTTTTCTTTTATCTCTGTCTATCTTTCCTTCCTTCCTTCCTTCCTTCCTTCCTTCCTTCTTTCCTTCCTTCCTTCCCTTTCTTTCAGTTGAAAAGCCTACAAAAATATACTTCATGCAACAAAACCGTGATGTTGTGCAATCCAAACGAGATGTTACTCAATCCAACCGTGCGTTGTGCGATTATACCGTGGTGTTGCGCAGTTTAACTGTGTTTTGTGCAATGTAGCTATGATTTTGTACAATCTAACCGCAGTGTTGTGCAATGTAACTGAGATTTTGTGCAATCAAACTGTGCGTTGTGCTATCTTATTGTGATGCTATTCACTCTAACCGTAGTGTACTCTATTTGTGGTGTTAAGCAATCTAAAGCTTGGTTCACACCAGCGACGGAGACGGAAGCACGAAGTCCATATAAACTCTGTAAAACGGAGACGGAACAGAAGAAAAGGAACCCTTCCGTTCTCTTCTGTTCCGTCTCCATTTTACAGAGTTTGTATGGAACTTCGTGCTTCCGTCTCCGTCTCCGCTTTCGTCTCCGTCGCTAGTGTGAACCAAGCTTAACCGTAGTATTGTGCAATGTAGCCGTGATGCAACTTCCTTTTAACACTTTTTTGCATTATAATACTTGTCTAGTTGATCTCCTTTTCAGTTTTGAAAATATTTTTAACACATGAATTAGCTTAGGAGTTTAGTCTACCCGCACTGTGACGAGACGTGTTACGTCATTTCTGGTTTTGTGAAACTAATCGGTTGTTCTGTGTCCATTACCAGGTTCCCTGTCATCCTGCGATGCTTTCACTTGAACCCAGGCTCTGGCGGTAACGGTTTCCATCGCGGTGGGGATGGAATAGTTAGGGAGATCTTGTTCAGAAAAAAACAGGTGTTCTCAATCTTAAGTGAAAGGCGAGCGTTTGCACCCTATGGACTCAAGGGTAAGTTTCATTTTTGTTCTTATTTTAACCATGTTTTGTTACGCTATAGCCTGGAATCACACAGGACATCTTTTTAAGCCTGCGCGGGTAGCCCAGGGTTTGTATCCTTGTTATTACTGGTGAAGCATCCGACTTGAGAACTGTACAGAGATCTGATACAATGGTTACTTCGTTGGGCTTTTTAGGTGTAGATGTAGGTATGGGTTTAGGTAAGATGTACATGTGGACCCAAATAAAAAATAAAATGAATCAAACGCCATCCTTGTTTTCCACTCCTGTAATATTTAAACTTTCTGCAGTTATGAAGGTAATGCGTGCTCTATTAAAAACCTTTTACTTTTAAAATACCATTTTTATCATACTTCAGTTTTTACCAAATTGACTCCCTAAAAATTTCGGGTACTCTAGATTTTTCGACAAGCATCACTGGCCTCAGTTTGGAGTGAATTTACTCTTCATATGTGTACTGGCAGTTTGTTAATATGTTATGGTCAACAACTGTGGCATGCATAGGTGGACATCCGGGCAGTCGAGGACGAAACTTTCTGATCTACGCGAGTGGGAAGACTGTCAACCTTGGAGGGAAAACTAGCGTCAATGTTGGTGCTGGGGTAGGTGAACACGATTTTAGGGGGATAGGGTGTGGCAGACTAGTGTCAGTGTTGGTGCTGGGGTAGGTGAACACGATTTTAGGGGGATAGGGTGTGGCAGAATAGTGTCAGTGTTGGTGCTGGGATAGGTGACAACGATTTTAGGGGGGATAGGGCGTGGCAGACTTGTGCCACTTTTGGCGCCGGGGTAGGTGACTACATTTTCAAGGGTATGGTGTGTGGACATATTAGCATCGTTTTTAATGTTTCTATCGGTAACTTGTGTTTAACAGGACAGAGAACGAAGACTAGCGTCACTTCAATGTGATTGGAATGTTTTTTTTTTTGTTTTGAAAACCCTCAAAAGATGGCATTATCTTGGCTTCTATTACTTGGTTGTGCTGTTTTGTACTTGTGTGGTGTTCTTGCTGTGATATATTGCTGTCTTTGCTGTTTTGAACTGATACGTGTCGTTGTATGGTTTTTGGCACGTTTTATTGTGTCACTGTGGTGCGACGAGGTTTTAGGCTGTGTCGTGTTGTGTTATTTTTGTATTGCGTTGCATTGTATTTTGTTTTTGTAGTATTTGTTGAATTGTATGGTGTTACTTTTTTGTTTTTACTGTATTGTTGTGCTATTCTATTGAAAGTAAAAGGTATTCTTTAAAAGACCCGCAAACAGTCTGTACGAGTCTTTGACGTTTTGCTGCGCGGCTGTCGTTCTTAGGACTGCTTCCGCGTAGAAAGTCCCAGCGGGGGAGGGTACGGGAAGCCCGTGGACGAAGAAACTACCGACGATGATGAACAACTGGTGGCAGATCCTCCTTCCAAGCGTCGACGAACCGACAAGCAGTTTGTTGCACGAGGAAGTGTGTATGAGTATAAGATGCAACAAGAATCAGCCTAACCACGCATGCTCAAAGTAAAACTTAATGCAACAACCTTAATCAAAATTTTCTAACGGGGCTTCCTTTTTTAAAAAAACACACTAGCATATGTATTTTATTTAGAAAACTTTTTTTGGTAACTGAATTTTATACAAAGACAAATGGTGTAAAACGCTTTGACAGAAAAATTGTACCGGTTTTCTTAACTCGTCTGACTCAGTTCAACAAAGATAACTTTGTACCTTGCTGATTTTTAGGGTGAGGAGCTATAGAACGTAAACGAATTAGTTTTTTAATATATAAATTTGAACTCGACAAAGCAGAAGCGGAGACGGAGGCTGATACAGAAGAATCCTTACGTTCAAGTGTGAACCATGAAAACCGAGACGGAAGAATAGACCCTATCACGGTTTCGGCCGCCATCTTGGCGGGTAGGCAAGGTGGCTCAAAATTAGAGAGTTTATATGGAAATTTCGGCGTCAAATATCTTTAATAACACACCAGTTTAAAAAAAATTATGAGTTGAAAACTTTAATGTTACTAAAGAGGAACTGAATGCATGTAGCCGCAAACGAAAGCGTCTAGTTCAATACAATTTGAGGTTTCTCATACATTTGTCTTGATTTTTCGTTGCGCCGGTGAAACACAATGTCCAACAGAGAATTGTATGGAAAAATTCCAACTGCGTACGTCGCAAACGTCAAAGTGTGAACCCGTATTAAATGACTGAAGCGGAAACGGAAGGACTAGCCGTCTCCGTCTCTGTTTCCGCCGCTAGTGTGAACCATGCTCAAAAGAATGAAGTCGGTGTGGCTGAGAACAAGTTTTTGAAAACTAAAAGCTTTTATAACATAATTATTCACAAGCTATTTAATGCACTTAATGTATAGCAGGGTGTAGCCGATAAACTTGAAAGCATAGAATGTTTTTAATGCAGATTGGGGTAAGTTCGACTTAATCCCAAATGCGCAAACCAGGCAGGGAAGGATTTCTCCCCATAACCCTTATCGCACAGTATAAAAGAATGCGAGAGCTTTGGGCGGGTCATGTTAAACAAACGGGTTTATCCACCAAAACAATCCCAGAGGGCACCGCCCAAGAGCTTTGGTGCGTTGCTTGGGTCATATACACCGAATTCATAAAGCTTGGAGCGAGTTTTCAGCAACATGAAGTCGAGGCATTTTGGACAGGACTGAAAACCATGCTGCTTGAAAACTCGCTCAGGCTTTATTATCCTTTTAATATTAATTTGGTGTATGTAGATATCGAATTATGTTGCAATATTCACGACGCAATTATAGTATATCAAATATGTAACTTTGAATTGAGCAACTTCAAATTATCTCAGTACAAGTTTAAACTGGAAAACTTCTAATTTAGTGCAACTTCAAGTTTAGCCTAGTGATCTGCTAGCATCCAGTGGAAGTTCAAACTACGCAATATCTAATTTAGTGCATCTTCAATTTTTGCAATAAATTTGAAATGTATAAACGTCTCGTCGCTTTTGCAACATTCTTTTGAACGATTTTCCAATTGCTTGTCGGAAGGCCAAAACAGAGGGCAGAAGTTCCTCCGAGAAACAGATCTCCGCGGAATCGGAGCCGGGGTTGTTGTTATCACCCTATTGCACATTTTTCACTCAGGCAAAATAAATAAATACCTGCTCTGCATTTTATATTTAACAAGAGGCTACTAGTAGCTTAAACTCGGGCCGCAGTAATTAATTCAGTGCAACAAGTCTATTTTGAAACTACAGAGCAAATAAACCAAGGGTGACCCTCATACACAACCTTAGTATCCACCATGTATTTTGGAAAAGCGCAGTTCATGTGACTTTATTATGAAACCCCTAAACATCTCAGCCCTTCTCTCCACTAAGGAAAATATCAACAAAAGAACCCGACAAATACAGTAAAAGCTCTATTTATTACCCCTCCCTAGTAAACCCCATATGGTTATCCAAAGTAACGTTGTAATAGGCACCCTGTCTATCAAGACAGAAACTTATATATGAGTTGGAAAAGTTGACATAAAGGAGTGCTTGCGAACAGCAAGTTGAAATCTTAAACATTTTTCAGTATTAAATGGTATCCAGGGCTGGATTCAGACTAGTGCAACTAGTTTCTAGAAACCAATTAAATTTTCAGTGAAAAGTAACTTTTTTTTACTTTATTGTTTTGCAGTGTTTCATTATTTGTTTCTGAATCTGTTCCTTTGGTTTAGAGTGAAATTTTCTCTTTCTAAGGAGCTGATAAAATTAAATTTTATACCTCTTTTGACAAAAACTTCCCCTCCCTTATGCCATGCAAATTTGGAACAGATCAGAGCACTGCGAACCAAATAATCTAATTCAGGCACAGATAATGCAAGTCTTGTTTACTAAACCAGAGTAATCTTCTCTTAAGTGCTTTTGATCTACGTATAAAAATTCATTAAACTGTGGTTCAGCCCTGCCAACTGTCTATTCCTAACTTTTCCGCGAGATGTTGGTAAGTAGGGGCTGAATCAATCCATCTGCACTGAAGTCTGAACAGATCCATGCGCTTCGATGAACCAAGGGTGTTACCTAAAGAATGGCCAGTCCATTTAGATGGATAATTCCTTGGTTGTCCAGACCGAATTCTTCATTTTTACTGACTTAATCTTTGTAACTCGTATCTGGTCATCACAGTCCTAGAATACTTTTTGATTCAGGCCTCTTCTTTATACTTCTCATAAACAGTAACACAGTCTTCATCACCATAGGTCCTGTGGATTGTATCTAGAAGGGAGGACTGGATTTCTTCTACTTGATCACTTGGGGTATATTTATCGTATGTTGATCTATAGAACAACAAGATAATGCAAATTACAGGGCTTCAAGTTGCCCCTCCAAAAATATCGGGATACTCTCATGGAAAGTACAATATATGGCTATTATTTTTTTTGGGGGGGGGAAGGGGAGCTTCAATAAAATATAGCATCGTAGGGTGTTTCAATTCCAATAAGGACTTATCCATTGTGATAGATATAGATCATTTAGAACGTGTTGAGTCTTTTAAGTACTTAGGTGTTACTATCCATCAATGCATGTCTTGATCTAAGCACATAGACCGTTTATCAAAGAAAGTTAATTAAAGACCTGGTATCATACGTCGCGTGAAGTACTTGCTACCGATGAGCGCTAGAATTACGTTATACAATACCTTAGTTGTTCCTCTTTTGGATTATGCCAATGTTATTTGGGGCGACAAGAACAATGAGACAATTATGAACCAACTTCAGATCTTACAGAATTGAGCAGCAAAAATAATTCTAGAAAGGCCTAAGGATAGCTCTGCTAGTGAAGCATTGCAACTTCTAAATTATTAGAGCAATGATTTGCACTTACATATACCAATTTGCCTAAAATGGTACTCTGTCGACATGCCTACGCTAACAATTGCTCCTTTCCCATGTACAGTTGACTCCTGACAACGTGAACCCTCGGTAGCTCAACCTCCCGCTAAAGGCCCTGTCACACTATTGCGTATGAGAAAAACGTATTAGTTGCGTTTGAAAACCAAAAACGGATTTTTATACGCTCAATGTACTTTTCGGAAAACGCAGAATTGTTCGTATACTTACAGTTTTGAACCTATGAGTAGCGTAATAAGTAGCATATCGATCAATTGTGTAAGGCCAGCGTATCGCCGGCGTACTTTACCTATGAGTAACGTACCTCTAGCGTAGCTTTTGCGTATTTAGCGTATTCCTATGCTTAGCATATAAACCATACGTCCGACAACATCTTTAAGCATGCTCAAAAAAGAAACTCTGCCTTGCAGTATGCTGACGTATGCCACCCTATGCCTAACCTTCCCCAGCAGATGTTCAGACGCAGACATACGCAGTACGATACGCAGTAGTGTGACAGGGCTATAACTCAAGTAGTTTTCATGTCCCTTCAGGTCATTTTCTATATACATATAATTTTATTCTCAATTACTCGAACTTCCGATAACTCAAACCTTTTTCTATTTTCCCTGAAGGTTCAAGTTACAACTTAGTCACAAGCCGACTGTTCATGTACCCACAAAACTTGTAATACACAAAACAGTAGCACCCTTCAAGAAGAAACCTGTCAGTTTTGGTGATTCTTTCATAATCTAAATTTCAACAAATACTATGAACATTAAAAAGACATCCCTTTCAGGTCTGCAGAGTCCCCACGTACAAGAATCCAACCATAAAAAATGCTTCCCCCTCAGGCATATGTTTATAGAAGCTGTACAATCCATCCCAGAAAGCAAGTGGGAAAAAATATGCACTTAATTTGTACCTTGCCATTGTGATGAGTGTTGGTTTAGGAAGTGTCTTGAGAAGATCTGCAAATGTAGTTAGAAGCTGTTGGATTGTTTCTGGAGAGCTGACATGATGAGGCAGATCCATGGTCATTCCTGCAAAATGGATCTACAAAATGAAAGGCTCAAATTAGATAAGTGGAGTACTCACTGTAAGTTAATGTCTGGATCCGTCACAGCGAAAAAATATATCACTACACGCACAAAAACCATGAACATTGCCAGTCTTGTAGACAATCTCAATATAGCTTTTGCAAGCAACCAACAGAATGTACATGTACATGTTACTTTAAGTACCTAGGACTTTAGATCTGACTGGCCTGATTACTCCATTCTTAAATGGCTGAAGAGAACTGATGTAACTCCTACTTAATATGCACTATCTAGAGACACTCAACTCTATGAACCAGGACAAGCCATGCCCCCAGCTTGCAAGGGAAAACACAGAAAACAAGCTAAGAAAGCAGCTTCTCTGGGAGGGAAATATGACAAAAACTTGCTCAAATTGCAGGAATTGACTCTAGCAGTGTTTAATACTAGATAGTTCAATTACACTTTACCACTATTCAATACTGAATTATTATTACAACTATTATTACTATTAGTAGTAGTGTTATATAATAATAAACATAATAATAACAATTATTATAATAATAATAAATATTATTATTGTTATTATTAAAAAAATAATCACCTTTATTTCAGTACATGCAAGGCTAAAAAGTATAAATTACAAAATATATTAAAACTATATAGAAATGTATTCATAAAATCTATTTAAAAAATTCAAAGCCCGTATAAAAATATTTAAACTAAAAAGGTGTACAACAAAAATGCTACACAATACCTCACACCAACTATGTTCATGTTGGCACGTACAGCCTTTTACGCAACTGAGTGATTTTCCTGCTAGGTGTTCTCATGTTGCTAAAATATTTAGCTAAGTCCAGCTAAGCCACTCTCTAATTCTAGATCATTGTTCCTTATATTATCAGCAAATTGGTGTCTTTGTGGTGTTCTAGACCCTCGTAAACATAACAGTGCACCTCTAAGTAACACTAACCACACTTTCTTTCTTATCCACAATCTTATAATTACTATTATTATCATTATTATTATTGGGAGTTTCTCTCCTTCCTTCGATGTTCTTCTGGATCTTGTTTCAAGTCATGTCTCATCTGCTTCCCACAATATGTGACCTTTGCCAAGGATGGTAGACAACTAAGCACTTCCAATAATGTCAGGATGTCTAACTTTCCATGCCAGATATTTCACATTCTCATTTGTTCTTATTAATATTATTATTGTTGTTGTCATTGTTATTGTTAAAATCAGTAACTAGTTCAATAAGATGTTTACAGTATTTAGTTTACCAGCTGGTAGTCAAGAGGTTCTTGTTTTCTGTCTTTCATTCTCTCAGTAAGTGCAATCAGCTCCTCATTCAAGAGAATGATTCTTTCCTTCTCCAGTTCTTTGTCACTAACTTCTGAGTTTTCCTTCTGATGCAGATACAAAAGAGTGGCATCTAGCTCTGCCACTTGACTTCTTCTCCTCTCAATACAAGCTATGAAATCCTTTAAAAATTAAGAATTGCTATTATTAATACATACATGAACCTCTTATGAGTGCAAGGTGTATACAGCAAGTTTTTTCCCTTCCTTTCATGGCACAAGTGTGAGGCCAAGGGCCATGAAACAAGAAAGGAAAAAATGAGGATCCATAAATTGCCATTAATATGGACTAAGCAAAAAAGGTTTATAAGATGTCTGTTATATTGCTTTGTTGTTTATTCCAGTTTTGAAAAGTTGAACGAGAGCTAGAGGTCCGCATTGTTACTTACAGACCTGGAATTGACCAATCACAGCAGTCGGGAAATCATTCAGCCATATAATAGGATGTTATCTTATAAGGACTGAACACATTTGGACTCAAAAAAAAATTCCTAGTGATCAGTCTCAGACCCATTTCAGAATTCCAATCATTACCTTAACCCTAGAAGGTTTGAACAAAAGTTACACAAACACTGAGCGAGGTAAAATCACATCTCCCCCTCAGACTACTTTCAACACAGTTCATCCAATAGACATGATCTGTGACACACAAATGAGCTGTGTTAATCATGAGCTTCCTTCCTTCTGTGGTGTCTTAATGGTTTCCATAGCAACCACAGTTACTTAAATGTCACAAGTGGTCACCTTCATGGATTTCTAAGTTTTCATTTTTTATTCATATAAATTAATATAAATGTTTAATTTTCAAACCATTGGCTTCGCTCACCTCAGTGCTGTTTGAAGCTGCTTTGGAAAACTTGTACAGATTGCAAAGACAATCAAACTCAGCCTGTGAATGATGGTTGCAAAAAGTTATTTGACATTAAACCAGTACTATTTCAAACAAGAAAACATCACAGCTGTGTGCCTAATTTAACTTGTCAAGATCTCTGCAAAGGTAATTGAAAATCCAGGATTTCAACCCAAATTGCTAATAAATGCTCAATTTTTTATCAAAAAACTTTTCACATTTGAGGTGTGCATATTTTCTGCACAATACAGTTGATTCTCAGTCAATCAATTTAAATAAAACCTTTGACATATCTGTGCTAGTAAATAAAATATTCTGTTGAAAATGCTTAGTGCCAATACTAGTGGCACTTTCCTTAATTAGAAATCAAATTCTGTCATCAGTAGGTTAGTTTGGCAGTTAATTTTATTTGATTTTCAAAATAAGAACGCTCTTACAAAGACTAACAGAAAGGTCTTAAAAGAATGTTAGTTGTAACTTACCTCAGTAAAAAGATCTTTAAATGGGTTTCTGGTAGAAAAGAAGTCCATATCAATATCTAAAATAAATGGTGTTTCATTTGAGAGGATATCTTCCACTGAATCAGTTTTCCTGTGCATAATTCCTTGTTTTTCTTGTTTATTTCTCACATTGTCCAATGTGTTTGAGTTCAAGTTTTTGCTCTTATGTTCAGGTAAGTCACCATTATTCTGATTCCCATGATCTTTCAATAGCTGTGGTTTGCATTTTGTGAAATTGCCTGCTCTGCTCTCACCAACTAGATCCAGTACAATGCCAGTGCCCTGAGACGATTGTTTTACAAGATTTTCTTGTAAACTCAGATTAACTTTTTCACCAGGACAATCCTTTTCCTCAGATTTGATATTGATTGTTTCTGTTACATCCACTTTATGATTTCTGTTGCAAACGTCATTGATTGTCTTTACGATAAGCTGCAGTTGCTGAGTTTTCTCAAGTTCTTCTTCAGGAGCGTAAAGTAGTTCTTC
>JAOBRG010346878.1:3327-13888 GCA_027574985.1 Umimayanthus nakama | reverse complement strand
AGAACAACAAACAACGAAGAACAAGCTCAAGGCGTCTTCGTGAATATATCCCAAACTTGATAGACACAATAATTTATCATTATCTTTGTTTACCTAATAGACTCAATAGTATAATGAACCCAGAAGCTGGAATATCTGGTACCTCCTCGCAGACATAAGAGAATTTATGACTCTCGCTCGTGTCAGTCGTTGAGTGCAAAAACACTGTATTACATTGAATTTGTTAGTTGCACTACAGTATTACGTCTTATGCATTTTCTTACATATATTTATCTAGGAATGATCTACGGTTAACAGTCTGAGAAATAAGGGGAAAACTTTATTTACGTGGATTTCATGTAAGAATATAAAATGTTTTATTTACATGGATTTCATGTAGGGAATCTACTGTTGTACTTACACAAATTATTTTTTGTGTTAACAGTATATGTATACAACAAAATCATAGAATTCACAGCCAGTGATCAAAAGTTGACCCTTCACTTGAGCATAGTGATATTTTTTTGTTGTGCATGTTGCCATCAGGTTATTCTTTTTTGAGACAAAAAATTGGCAGTACACAGCATAATGCATTTGTTTTCTGTGATGACAGTCTAATTAACAGTTAAAGTGCCTATGAAGAAAAACCTTTTATTAATTCTGTGGGTAGACCCTGCTAAATGAGGAATAGCAGTGAAAACATTTTGTCAAAGTCTTATATGGTTGTCGAGATATTAACATTTAATGTTTTCATGTGATGACGTCACAAGTGTGTACAGCAAATTTGTATTTTTTAAATGTGCTACCAAGCCATAACCTCGAGGACTCTTTTGTAAATCACTTATCAGTGAAATTGATATTCTCAATAAAGATTATTATTATTATTATTATTATTATTATTATTATTATTATTATTATTATTATTATTGTTATTATTATTATAACCTTTGGATGAATTTGGACTGATGATGTATCTTGAGGTAGATAGTTCATTGAATTTTGACAAAAATTTTTCACTACTATTCCTCATTAAGCAGGGTCTACCTACAAAATTAATAAAAAATTTCATTTCATAGGCACTTTAAAGATAATTGCTTTAGTATTAACCAAAGAGGTGAATAGCACTTTTTTAAAAAAACATAGTTTATCTATAAATTGTTGTTATCGAATTTTAAGAAAATTACAACAACAAATTAAATAACGCAACAAAGTCAAAAACTTGAATGCTCAGGAACGGCAAAAACAATTTCGTGACAATTAATAAATTTACATGAACTTTAGGAAATACCTAACCGAGAATTTTTTTAAACAAAACATAATTTGCAACTCCTTTCTGAGACATGGGATGTGATAAACTTTCAAAGTTCCTAGACTTAAAGTTTTTGTTTTTGCAGTTCAACGACAAAAGCCTCAAGTGCTACAATGAAATCGCTCACCTTTACAGGAGCTGCATCAGATCGATATTTCCAAAGTGCATCCCTCTCAAAGTGGTTTTCTATCATTTGTGACAGCCAGGTTAGCCAAACACTCCGCAGTTACTTGAAAAATCATGGAGATTTGTGCTACGAAGCATAAGTATAAATCCACTCGACACAAGTGAACTGCTCACTTGTAAGAAGAATGTTGAAAATTCAACAATAGCTCCTTTACATCAAACAGTTTTACGTCAAGTTCCAAAAAGTTCTTTGCTTGATAAAAAAAGCATTTTCCCTATTATTTGTTGTTTCCTTTGACTGTTTTAAAATTTGCCACAGAATTTAAAAACAGCTTTTTTCTGCAAACTTCATCTAAGGTTGAATGTTGCACTTGACATCTGATCACTTATTTCACAGTTGAGTGACCGAATGGCAATAGCGCAGGATATTTGGTACCCGGTGAACCAATCAGAACAGTCCAAAAATGCTTTTCACCTCTTTGGTTAATACTAATTCCCATTATCAGAAATCTTAGCATCTGGTGTAGCCTCTAAGAAACTAAATTCTTTGCTGACTTTGTGTTTGCATTTTGTCATTCCTTTTACCAGAATAAATTTATTTAGAAACAGAGCTGCTTGGAACTTCTTTGTCAAATGCAACTTGTGGCACTTATTTGAAAACTGAACAAAAAATTAATTACACTGTGCACAATATCACAATTACCAGCCTCACTTATTAGTTTCTAAATGTTAATCATTACATCCAATGTTTCTCATATATAAACAGAAATTTGTCAAGGTTATCAAAGTTAATTTTTCTTAAAACAACTTTTGATACTTTCTTTCATTTATAATGATATTCTTCAGTTCAAAATCTGTATACTTTATCGCCTCTCCATTTAGCTCCTTGTTCAAAAATTTTCGAATAAGCGCCGCCCGCAAACAAGCACCGCACCAAATACGAAAAGTATCAAGTTAATACTGTACCCTTCTGACTAGGGTATTCACCTCCATTGGCCGGCTGTCACTGATTAATCCATTTCTAAATTATCAATGACAGTTTATATAATCCATGCAATAAAAGTTGTGTACATTTATGTATGACAAGCAATTTTCTATATGCATTAACAGGGTTTAAAATAACGTTCTGAAATTTTGTTTTATTTTGCAAGCTCTTTTATTTATCCAAAATTTTTGCTGGCTGTTTTTGTAGCCAGGTAAAATATTCTGTTTGCAACGGTATGAACATAAGTAACAAGCTATACTACTAGTGAATCTGCATGTTCGATTCCTCTTAAGTTATCACATCAATTCAATCAATTTGAGACTCTACGATGTTTGTTTACATTTTCTTTGACTCTGAGTTTGACTTTGAGTGAGGGCAGAGCCATGAATCCGTGACTGAGACAAACAAAGTAACAAATATATTTTTGTATCATCTTGCAAATGTTAATAAATGAAAAAAAATTCCATTCGGAAGTGAAATTATTTTGTTTTGAGTTAAAATAACCGAATCGGCAAAAAATTCGGTGACTACCCTTTGATCTTGAACTGTGTCATGGAAACGAAAATTGCCGGCAAGGTCCTAAATTTTAAACCCTGTATTAATACATTTGATGTGTCAATAATTCAGGCAGAAATGCTTATCTTTATCTAAAAAACCCCATGATCATGACCTTAAGCTTCTATTTTTTTCGCATTTGGTTGTCTCAGATGCACTGGTTTTGATACAAAAGCAACATTTTGTCAAGAAACAGTCACCTCTTGCTCTCTGATAGCCTGAAAAATAAAAAGTCAACCTGCAGCCAATCAACAGGTGAAAAAAGTGACAAGTTGGACAAAACATGCAGATTTCTTGCAAAACTTGCATGATTGAACAAGGCAAATCAAAAAATAATTGCAAGCTTCAGGCTTAAACAAAATGCTAGTACTATGTTTTAGCTGCCCATCCATGTCCTCATAAACAGTTAAATTGTCTGCTCAAATAATTTCAATATAAAAACACAACATGGCAACTTCAGATTTTTTTTTTAAAGGTACAAAGCATCTGTCAATATTTAGCACCAAAGTTGGGTGTGTGTATCTAGAAACATCTGATAGTACTGTCAAATGGCAGAATAAAGTTATTAAAATAACGTCTACAGCTTAGATTTGGATTTACACTGAGTCAAATCTTCACAGTATTTCCTATCAAAAGCCATCGATGGACTTGACTTTGAGAGATACATAAAACAAAACGCAGAAAATTCACTCAACAAAAATGAAACATTGTCTCATAGATCAGTAAGATACCAAGAGTTGCTCTTGCAGTAACTAAACAGATGACTCCTTTACATTGTCAGCATTGTTACCTCCAGGTACAGGTACATCACACAAGTTTATTGACTCCTCCTTGTCTGTTTCTGCATACAACGCCGCTGACTTCACTACTCTCTATTCTAGTAGCAGTCCAAATGATAGTTGTTCAATGTTCAAAAGAGTATCCTTCATCATACGAGTTGACAGCTTGTTGATTTTTGCTTCACAAATATACCCTTCAGTGTTACTGATATCTAAAAATAGAGCACTCAATACAAGATTTGAGCAAAAAAATCGACCCAAAACTTCTTCACCAACTTTAACTATGACTTGGGCTGATGTATTTGATACAGCATCATCTCTTTTAAAGTTTAATCCACAATGAGAGCACTTGATGACTGCCTTTTCATCATTATCATCCACAAATACACGTCGCTTACAAAAGCAAATGTATGATCTGCTTACATCTGCAGCCACAATTCTGCCTACTTAGTCGATCTTTTCATCCTCGTGTACCTTAGCTCCATGTTCAACTTCGGCGTCAACTCGGATTTCTTCTTTGCTAAGGGAAATCTTGGTGTTTTTGGTTGTTCTTAAATACTTCGTCTTGTAGAAATTCACCCTAGCACCCCCAAAACAATAAACTTGGCCAACATTCACTTCGTGCATCTGATTTTCCCATACGGTCAATGTTATTGATCCAGTGTTATCGGCAATGATCAGGTCACATTTCTGTAGCTCTCGTTGCTGTTTATACGAATAGACCACTTCTTGCTTCCTCCTCGACAGAACCTTCACTTTTACAGTGACCGTGACTTCCGCATCTCTGTTGTCAAGCACTTCTCTCACTGTTCATGTTAACGATAGTTCTCGCCACTGAAAGGACAAGTTCTTAGCCTTGGAAACTCTCGAGAACTTGTTCATCTTGTACTCCATGTTTTCTGAGTATTTTCGTTTCTGTGGGGAAACGTTTGACACACGCACAGGCGATTTTGCCAATTCGTTGCTCTTCAAATCGCCGTGTTCTGGACTAAAACACACAACTCTCGTATTTTTTTGCCCCTCCTGGATTTTAAATTCGAAATATCTCTTCGAATTCGCGTTCGGAGGAGTTTTAACCTCGGACAGATCATGAGTATATCCCTCTAAGTCTTTCGTGTTCGGAAACGACGCCACTCGAAGTGACAACATGTGACATGCGCACGCATGAGCATTTTTTTTAGACAAAGGCTATCATATAAACCAATCAGAAAATGGAATAGAACACTCTGTTATTTATCATTCCATATTTGGAGGGGGCAGAAAACGCTAGCAATTCGTGTCCCCGGGGGACACAAAGGCGGGAAGACTATGACACCGCCATTTTGATTTTGTCGTCTTATCAAGGAATTTTCTTTGCGAAATTATGGTTTTCCTCTCCTGTGCGCGAGCAGATATCAACCAGAAGATCGAATGTGGAGCAAAGCCTGTGACTCGTCGGGAAGATAGTTTACATGTGGAAATCGAATCTACATGTAAACCAGCAAACGATAAGACAGAACTTTACCCTGTCGATCCCTTAAGGTCACCAGGGATTAATAAATTCCTTCGGGAAATTGACCTCCAACTCAATGCAGACTATAACAATCAACATGCTATACAATGCTATCATTACAATCATTATCAAAAGTCTTATCAATATCAATCTAAAGTCTCGAAAGAGAATGATACTGAACCAAACCAGAGTACTCAGGCTGACACAAGTTTGAACTATGACATTGGCAAACTGAATAAATCTGAGGATATCCACTGCGAAAGACACTCCATTCAGCCAGCATCTACAAGCCATCAATATTGTTACAGAAGATCGCGAACTCGATCCACTCGTCATACGCGTGATCGAGAGCCATCCAGAATACCCTTTAATAAAATCCTGAAGAGGATTAATAAAAAGGGAAAGGTAATGAAAAAGCTTATGTTATGTTACTTAAAGCAAAAGACACCCCTTCCTCTTTGTTAAAAAGATTGTTGCTTTCCACCTATCGCATTTATCTTGCAATAAGAATGTTAAGAACTAGATCACAGCACAGACGACCCAAACCCATTTCCACTCCTCGGCATGATGTAGATGATAGGTGCTATATCAATGTTCTTAAAAGAAGGACCCGAAAACACAAAAGTTCTTCCGCAATCTTGTGTTGTTACAGAGTAACATCTGTGTTCAAGAAGACTAGGAAGCAAAGTGAGACATACTTTGCTTCACAGACAGAGGTACTGCTGTTCCATGATATTGAACAAAACCCAGGTCCTGTGTCCCCATATGCCCGTAGAGGTTTAATGGTACTTGATTCTCCAATGGCTTTATTACATGATCGATTAGCACATCAAGGTTTGAGAGCTTGGTGCAGATGGATCTTGCTTCTTCAGATCAGTTTCTTTCCAACTTTATAATGATGTGACCTATCATATGAATGTGCGTGCTGCAGCTGTCAATTACATGAGGAACAACCCAGCCAGATTTATTGAACATGTTACAGACCAATCATGGGTGAGTTATCTCAATAATATGTCACAACAGAGCTCTTGGTGTGACCATCTTTCGGTACAAGCCACATCGGATGCTTTACATATTACCATTTGCATAACTGAATCTCACGAGAAATTTGCACCTATGACTATTATCAGCCCTGTAAGTGGTATAGGTAACCCAAATGTAATAAACATTGCACATTTAGATGAAGTACATTATATGTCAACTGCTCCTATAGGTCACAATGAGACACCTGGAAGTCAACAAAGTAAAGAAGTGCATCTGACTGACCATTCAGGGGAAGAAAACCCACAATTATCTCAAGTAAGTACTCATAAAGTTGATGAAAATAAATTATTATCAAAGAAAGAAAAAAGAAGAGCCTATACGAGAAAATTAATGAAGAAAAAAAGGGAAAATGAAAGTTTTCGAAAAAGAGAAATTGATACACAACGAAAGAGAAGGTCGGAGAACATTGAATCAAAAAAAATTGTATGAACAGAAAGTCTATCATAAACGCAAAGAATCTAACCCTGAACACATAAAGGAGTTGAACAAACAGGCATTTCAAAAGAAAAGGAAAACTGACCCTGAACACATCAAGGAGTTGAACAAACAGGCATTTCAAAAGAGAAGGAAAACTAACCCTGAACACATAAAAGAACTTAGGAAACAATCATTTTGTAAGAGTAAAGAAAATAATCCTGAACACATAAGAGAGTTGAACAAACAGGCATTTCAAAAGAGAAGGAAAACTAACCCTGAACACATAAAAGAACTTAGGAGAAAATCATTTTGTAAAAGTAAAGAAAATAACCCTGAACATGTCAGAAACATTAATAAGAATGCTCAGAAAAATAGAAGAGCTCCAGTTATTTCTGATACTAATGATTCAGCTGTGAATGATAATCTCACTCCTGCTTTAAATTGTATGTCAAAAGTGATCCAGTCTTTTCATGATAGCATAGAAGAGGGTCCAGAATACATTTGCACTTCTTGTGATAAGTTGTGGTATAAATCTTCTGTCTCAAAATGTGATTCCACCAAATACACTGCTAGCTCAAAATCTTTGGTAGAGAAATGTCTAACTGGTAAAAAAGTGTCCACAATACTGAATGGATTTGTTCTACTTGTGATTCAAACCTAAGAGAATAAAAATTACCAGCATGTTCAAAGGCAAACAAAATGAGTTTTCCTGTAAAGCCTGAATGCCTGAATTTAACTCCTTTAGAAGAGCGATTAATATCTCCTCGTATCCCATTCCTTCAAATACGAGAGCTCCCTAGAGGTGGTCAGCTAACTATACATGGAAATGTAGTTAATATTCCAGCAGATGTTAACTCAACAGTAAACGTACTGCCTCGACCTATCAATGACTCACAGACTATTCCAAATAAATTGAAACGTAGACTAAGTTACAAGCATCACTACCAGTTTCAAAACATTAGGCCTACAAAGGTATTAGAAGCTGTAGAGTATCTTGTTAAGACCAGCAAATTGTTTCAAAATGAGCATATTGAAGTACAGGACAACTGGCAAAATAACGTCATTGCTGAATCTACTGTTTCTAAAGAAACAAATGCTCAAAGTGAATGGAAAGAGTTTTTAAATAATGCTAGTGGCACCACTAGTGACCATGCTGAAATACTAGACAATGACTCAGTGCCTCCAAGTCAATGTGAGGAAACACTTCAGCAAGCTACTTCTACATCACCAGTAGACACTGTTAATGAGAACACAAACAATGAAGATGATGAATAGTGTGAAGTGGAAGAGAGACCATCAGGGGTTACAGATACTATATTGCAACAATCAGATACAACTGAAAGTGTCGAGAAAATACTAAGTTTTGCCCCAGGAGAAGGCAACAGGCCACTTGGAATTTTCATGGATAAGCACTCAGAGTTTCTAGCATTTCCTACAATCTATTGCGGTGAAACTAGACGTGATAACAAAAAGAAAGGGAAGTACCCGTTCATTATAGTACAGTGTGCAAATGGGAGCTTAGGAGTCGGGATAGGCGAGTTGCACAGTCAGTACCAAATATTTTTTACAAGCTCAAAAAACTTCAAATCAAGCAAATACAAGACAATGTTTGTTTGTCTCTCAGGAAATGTAAAACAAAAGGTAAAAAGTACACTGCAGGTGACCTGAAGTCAAATGATGATATAAAGAAAATTAATTCATCTTGATGAAGGATTTCGAGTTCTGAGGAATTTAAGGGGATCACCACCTTATTTTGAGAAATGTAAAATCGACCTCTTTGCTATGATCCGACAACTAGGCACTCCTACTTGGTTCTGTTCATTTTCTGCTGCGGAAACGAGGTGGTCTCATCTTCTTAAAACACTTGCTAGAATTTTAGATAACAAAAGCTCAATGATGATAACATCGAAAACATGACTTTGCAACAGAAATCTGATCTTATTCAGAAGGATCCTGTCACTTGTGCAAGAAACTTTGACCACATGGTTCAATTATTTTTCAGAGATGTTCTGAAAAGTGATGCAATGCCTGTTGGACAAATTGTGGACTTTTTTTACAGAGTTGAATTCCAGCAAAGAGGCAGCCCTCACATTCATTGCTTACTGTGGGTCAAGGATGCTCCTCAATACGAAAAGTCGTCCAATCAACAGATTGTTGAATTTGTTGATAAGTACCTCACATGTGTAAATAATCAATCATCTGATCATATGAGTAAACTAGTAAATTTGCAAATGCATAGACATGCAAAAACTTGTAAGAAACAGGGCCATCAAGTGTGCCGCTTTATTTTTCCTCTGCCACCAATGCCAACTATTATGATACTAGAACCTCTTGTAGAAACAACTCTTAACGAAGATGAAATAAAAAAAGTGAAAGAGAATTGTAAAGTGATCAAAAAGCTACTAGATGATATGAAATATGGAGAGGACATAACATTTGATGAATTTCTGGATAAACTTAAGTTAACAGAAGATCAGTACATAGAG
Source organism: Umimayanthus nakama (assembly GCA_027574985.1). Classification (NCBI taxonomy): domain Eukaryota; kingdom Metazoa; phylum Cnidaria; class Anthozoa; order Zoantharia; family Parazoanthidae; genus Umimayanthus; species Umimayanthus nakama. The sequence continues at coordinate 4,716 of JAOBRG010346878.1, read as the reverse complement.
GCTGTTAGGTACTCCTTGAAAAGAACTACCCTTCTTCTGAAAAGAAGCCCATCAGAGATACGCATTAACAATTACAACCAGAATCTTTTGACAGCTTGGAGAGCTAACATGGACAAACAGTTTATTTTGGATCCTTATGTATGTGCAGTGTACATTTTGTCTTACGTAACTAAGGGACAAAGAGGTATGAGTAAACTTCTTGAAAAAGCATCCCAAGAAGCTAATAATGGCAATAAAGACATCACCAATAAGGTGCGTCATATTGGTAACAAATTCTTAAATGCAGTTGAAATAAGTGCTCAGGAAGCTGTGTATTTAGTTTTGCAGATGCCTCTCCGGAGATCATCAAGATAATTTCAGCTTGGTACACTTGTGTAAAAGATGTACACTGATTTTCCTGAGAATGATTTTTCTGACAGTAAGGACGATGATGAGCTAGATCAGAACCCTGATGTTTCTGAATGTCATACACACTTAACAATGAGAGGAGGAGTGAAACTTGTCAAAAGAAAGAAAACAAGAATTGTAAGGTCTGTAAGATTCAATAAGGAAAAAGATCCTGAAAACTTCTTTAGAGAGCAACTAATGCTTTATGTGCCTGGAGAAATGAACAAAAGGCCCTCTTCGGTTGCTGTCAGACTTACCAAGATAGGTATAACCTAATTTTGTCTCATAATTTCTGTCAGCTCAAACATTGTAAAATACTGTTTCCAGATATTGGTTGCCAAGGCATCATAAGTATTTGATCTATTTTCAAAAATCCATTTATCAAAGACTGGCTTTAGCTGGAACAAATCCCAAACTGATATCACACTGACTCCTCCAAATGCCTCTCGAGTTCTTATAATATGTTGCAAGCGCAAATTAAGAAAATTGAACATTCCACTTCCAACCATTGAAATTTTATCAATGAAAACTACTTTCAGCTTTCGCAGTTGTGAGCGTATAGTGTTTAGTCTATCAGCATCCAAAGAACAATATTGAAAACCTCTGTTGGCAGGGGTTTTGAAAACTGAGTGAAGGGTGTTGCCTTTGATATTAAAGCTGCTTTTCCAGTAGGGGCAACTTTAAGAACTTTAATTTCATCTGGGGTTTCTTCTGGTTTACTGTTTAAGTATCTAACAATTGCTTGATATAGAGCATTTGTAACAGTACTTTTTCCGACTCCAGCTCCACCACTTAAAAATAGCCTGAGTGAGCTCCAGCTCCACCACTCCAGCTCCACCACTTAAAAATTACGGTGGCCCACAAGTGTCACGGCTCAACCGCCAAAGTCACGGCACAACCGCCAATTCGACGGCACAACCACCAGTTCGACGGCAGAAACACCAATTCGACGGAAAAAATTCGTCCGCTCCACGGCACTTTCGACAAAGTGGAAATTCCACG
>JAOBRG010346867.1:0-13889 GCA_027574985.1 Umimayanthus nakama | reverse complement strand
CTAACCATAAACGTATTTACTCTGTCCATAATGAAAGGTTTTATCATTGTATTATTGAATAAAGTTTGGTAAACAACTTCTTTTGAAAACGCTGCCGAGATAACACCATCAAAAGTATTAAATTGAATTGTATTGAAGTATTACTGCAAATCTAACATCGAAACGATAATCTATTTTGATATAATGTAACTCTATGAAATCTGTTTGACGTATTATATTTCCTAAATGTCATGAAAACTCATATACGCTGAAGAGCTTTTTAGGTGAGCAGCGAAACTGCTTCTTATTACGTTCCGTTCAGTGCGACAATATTAATCAACTCGAGAGCTTGCAAGCGGATTGTTGTCGGAAAATCCTATACAGCTCTGAATTACATATTCACAGCTTTATCATTGATTTAATGAACTCTCAACAAAACAAAATTAAGCGGTATTATGAGATGATCATGTCTCATTAAATAAAGAAAACTGTGCGTTATGTTACTTGCACTCTTAAAAAAAATTCAAGTTCAATTTTTTCAATAAAATGGTTTGAATTTAAACTTACTCCATTTTTGTTTTTAAAGACTGTTTAAAAATATGTTAAAAGGAGCAAACATTTTGAAAAACAATGCTGGGTGCATCTTAAATCTTAGCTTCTAAATTGTGATTTTAAAGTGCCAATTGTTTTCTTAAACAGGTCTCGTTATCAGATCGTAGACTCAGATTTTCATTCAATACATTAAGAATTAACACAGGTTTTCATTTCAACTTGTTAGTTTTCTGCTTGCCAATGAGTTACAAACGGGTATGAAATTTTCATCTCCATATCGTGCGATTTTTTGGTGTTCTTGGACTTCTATCATTTCACAAAAGGTGAATGACAGTACGAAACTCCTTTGAGTATTACCACACATCCGTAGAATTTGCCGGGTGCAAAAGTGCGTTGCCACGACAACACTGTAAACTGACATGAAATGCGTTATTGTAGAAACAAAGGTACATTGCTATATAAAATGACAATATTGAATTTTTTCTGGTACACTAAATTACCTCAAAACCAAGAATCTCAAGCCAAATGTCCGAGAAGCGAAGCACCTCCCAAAAAGGATTCAGACTTTGCAGATTACTGTCTATGAGACGTAAGAAGACGACCAAGAATTGTATTTGCGAGGAACAGAAGTTATTGCCGCAAATTCAATCAAAAAACCAATGCAGACACCGAGTTTCCCAACCAAGTTTAAACTGTTTGAAAGGCAGGAGCCGGTCTTTATCCGACACGTCCGCAGTAAGGTATCTGGAGCTACAAGGTAACCTTGATTTAGTCCAGCCGAGGATCGTTCCAGAGAACATTATTGTAAATCGAATGACTCGAAGACAAGCCATTTGTGAAGAGTTGGAGAGAAAAATCTTCGGCTACAAAGGACAAAGCCTTCGAGATGTTAGAAAATATCTCGCTGTGAATTGGGCCCTGCGTGAAATGCGTTTAATTTAACAAAATGGTTTTATACTGAGTTGCAAATTCGAAGTATAAAGCATCAAGTTCAAGATCATGAGATTTGGAAACAACTTGCCCGTGTTTCTTCTTTGAACATTGGATAGTAATCCAAGGTTTTTGTGACTGAGGGAACAGACGTCAAGCGAACGTAACTACTTCCTTCAAAACGAAGATTTAACGCTGACTAATAAAGCCCAATAAATAGCGCAGTGGTACGTAAGTTAAGCTGTAAATTGGCAATCGTTGAACCTTAAGCAAAGCTGCAAAGATATACTACCTATCGGAAAATTCAAGTCAAAGAATACAAATTTTAATATCAATAAAAAGGTCTTTAACTTATACAGAAAAGGTCTTCGATTTTTTCCGCGAAGCTGTAAAGGCATGAAAAACTAAGTGGCCTTTTATTACTGATTCCAAATTTAACTCACCAGGTTCAGAACCGTTATAAATTTGTAATTTGGGGGATCTTTAAATATGTTTCGAGACGGGAATTTTAAACAGAGTAAAAAAAGGTGGAAACAGTTGAAAATATTTATTCAAATTTGACAGATCCTGAAAGGCATATTTACCAAAGTACTTCATGCGCAAAAGAGATTGTATGTGTTTTGCATGCGACCAGCTCTCAGGTTTATCAAGAAAACGAAGCTTAGTATTTCAACTATAACCTTGAAAGTTGTTTTTAGAATAAGAGTCAAATTACAAAGTATGCAGCAGTTGATATGTTGATAGATAGTGAGATTTCTATCAAAAAGAATGTAAGCCAGAGGTTTAATAAAAGAAACGTGTTGACTTTGCGGCCCGCTATATGTAAAACATTTACAAAAATGGCAGAAGGATTGAGTTGTTCCGATAGTTACAAAAAGAAACCCATTTTCAAAGTTTCCTTTGTAAAATATTTCACCTAAAACTGAATACTCTATGAATTTCTTATTTTAATTAAAAATCACGGTTTCCTTGCCGTGCCATGCAATAACTGCCTCTGACGTCATTTCTGCCTCTCGAGTGGGACGTTAATCGTAAATTTTTTCAAAAAAGTTGCGCAATTTTATGTTTGTCAAACCATAAATTTGACGTTTGCAAGAGAAAATGTCGGCACGTACAAAATGTTTGTAATAATTAAACTCAAATAGAGACTTTTCCAGTTTTTCATGCATAAAGATATTTGACCAATGTTAATTAGTGCCTGATTACATAAAGAAGAATTTAAAAAAACACAATGCAGTGCTTCTCGTTTAGATTGGGAAAACGTTTTGGTAAATGTTTACTCTCTCGAGATTACTGAGCAGTCATATCTTCTCTGGCAAATTGTAATGGCTCACAAAAACTATCTAGAAGCTACTATTTGTTTGCCGGTCGTTCCACACAATCAGCATTGTGTTTGCCTTTTCCTCTTCACCTTTGTTTCAATTTAGAAAAAACAAATGTTCTTTCTCTCAAAGTGCCTCATCTTGCGGCGGTATTACTACAATTGTGAATCGTTATCACAATCACTCTTGCAAATGAAAATAACAAAGTATTTGAAAAAAGTAGTAGTCCGGAGAACTGTTTTAAAATCATGTCCGCATGTATGGAGCTAAGCTTAAAGATATGGTGATGATATGATTAGGTTTATTCACGAGCCGCATGGCGAGGGAAATTACAAGCCGTTTTGACAAAAACACAAGTACAGCGAATTGTTTTTCTTATACCATGAGTCAACATTTGACTTAATTCTTCTTTCTTTTTGAAATTTTAAAAACTGTTTCAGTTTGAGACCTGAGCGAACACCACCTGCCGAAGTTCAGTAAACTTGACTGATTTCAGCCGAATCAGTGGTAAAATCACTATGCAGGTGAAATTATAGAGTAATTTGTTCTCCCTATTTTTTTATAGCAAAAATCCACTGTGTTTTTTAACTTAACCCCACAAGAAGGGAAAAAGAATGCTGGCTGTGCATTACACTACACATCACTGCGGGCACATCAACTTACAGCACCTTGCGTTCGCTTGCTCCTTGAGATTCTAAGGCAACAGTTAACGAACCTTTGTTTAGCAAAGAATAGCCATAATTTATTGGAAACGACGAGGAGGATTTGACGTTTCGATATTGTTGTCATTTCATTTGCCTTAACTTTGGAGGTGCACTGGGGCCAAGTATGTACTTGTGATGCACCTGTTTCTCCGCGACTTTTCGTTCTGAGGTTTACAGTTTCTCGGCTTCCAAATTGTCCGCTAAATAAGTACCTCGACCATGAGACAAACATTCGCTCTGTTTTAGACAATTAATCAGCTATGGGTTTGTGTTGCTCAGAAAAAAACCCAGAAGTAGTTTACATTCATAGAGTGAAATATAACCACCTCCGAGTGTCTAACTCGATTATGAACACATGCAGCATCTTTGCTGCAACTACGCAGCTTCGCATATCAACCAGAATGAACCAAAAGAGGCGTGTTTTCTCAATAGCCATAGATGTCAGTTGTGTCACATGCGAAAAGGAGTTTGGGAGAAACCCGTTCAATTTACATGTTTTTCGGTGAGCCTCGACAGTCCTTAACATCGAGTTAAGTTTACTCAGACTCTTTTTGGTTTGTTTCAGCCAGTAAGATTTTAGCCGAAGAGTATTTTGCCGATCAAAAGGATCTATTTTGATATGGAAACCCTTGAGTTTCAACAAACAATTGTAACGAACCAGTTCCGTGGTTTTGAGGGTAAATCTGTATAGTGGTAGAATCCAGGATATAGTGAGGGGGAAGGGGGGGGGGGGTTCCGACAAGCGTCCGCCTATGGCCAAAAATACATGCGTTTGTTTAACTTTAGGGGGTTCGACCGAACTACCCCTGGATTCGCCCAAGTCTTCACTGACAATAAAGCTACCGTTCTTTTAACCTCATGCTATCAAATTTAGCAAGTTCATGAAATAATAGCTGAAGATGTAAACCGTTCCGAGGAACAGTTAGAAATTTCGTTCCAATTATTTTTCATGACACGATCAGGGCAGTTTTGTACACTGCAAATAGGGAGTTTTCTTCAAATGCCTGCCGAAAATTAATGACGCGTATAACTAAAAAATCCCCAGCACGAAATAAAAGCGCAAATGACGTCTAGAAGTGAAAAAAAACCCAAATTGAATTCTGATGCTCGCATTTTTTTGAAACTTAAAATTTTAAACAAATTTTTCACCATCATTTAGATAATTTCTTAAGCTTTCCGTTGATATATAAGTTTGTGGGTGTCCAATACATATTAACGGAGTTACATACGGAAAACTAACAACACTGCTCAAGGTGAACGGTAGCCTTAAACATCAAAGCCAGCGCATATTTTTTTCTTATCCTTCTGTCCAACACAAAACTGGATTCAGCACTCACAGCTGTAGTCTGCTTCAGTCCATGATTAACGGATCTGTAATATTTTCAAAACTGTGCTTGATTTGTAGCAATGTCCGTAGCATATAACTAGTTGCTGTTTAATGGTCGTGTCTGATCTAGCTTGAGTTGCTGAACAATGAAGTATAGTACAATCGCACACTAACACAGACCCAAGAATTGCTGATAGCCACTAGATACTTTCATTCGTGATTCAACCGTTTTTCACCAAAAAAAACAAACAAGCAACGGAGAAGATCGTGCTTTGCTAAAATAATTTGACAGGTCTTTGTAGCCCAAACGAGATACGTTCCTTTTTTTTTATACATTTATTGTAAATATAATGTAAAATAATGGTAAATAAATTGATACTTGATACTTGAGATAGCATTCGCATGGAAGTGTCAAGGGTTGCTCTTTGGAAAATCGCTTTCACAGTTAGAAGCTTCCGTGATGATGTTTGCTCTTTATTTGCTCTTGGTTGGATCTAACCAATCGTAACGCCTTGTTTTACTATAAAGTTATTCCCGAACTATAATGTAGATTAGTGATAGTGGTAAGGTTGTTCTTGTGGCTTCTTACAAGCATAGTGAAAACTTATTCAGTTTTATTGGGGGGTGGGTAAGGATTCATTATGCATAAATGTTTTTTGGGAGTGGGTATTGGTAGATTGAAACTGTACAGACTCCTATAATAATTCTGAAATAAAATGCAAATCAGTAACTGTTCATCAGTAGGACAGGGAACTCCTTGTCCTTTTGCCTATTTGCAAATTTGTTAACCAATCAATCAGTCAATTAACAAACAAATAAACAGTCAAACAAACAACTAATTAATCGATCAATAAAACAGACAAATTTAAAGCATAACAGTCAACTTTTGCGTATTTTGTGCATGCAACTTCGTTGGTGTTTAGCTTCGAAAACGACAAACCACTGAAAGTATTTTCACATATTGGGCCGAAACTGATACCTTATAAGCTTTTTACTAACTGACTAGTTTCTTTCACACCAAAAATGTTCTAGGCAATAATATACTTAATAAATAATGTATGGTGCTCTTTCTTCACAGCCTAATACCAGGTAATTTTAATTTCCCTTTTGTTTGCAATTGGCTGTGTTTTGTTTGACTTTAACCATTACAGCGCGACGCGTCAAACCGTGTCCACATAGAAAGTTTTCGTAAAGTTCTTTAAAAGTCTATTTTTGAGGTTTTCATGATAAAATCACAATGTGATTGCTTGTCGGACAATGAAGTCATGTCAAAATAACTTTCAAGTTAGAGGTAAGCCTTTTTATTGGAAGGTTGAGGCTCATAATTCCTCGCTTCGCCAGTACAAATTTTGCCAAAACTTTCTGCATAAATTAAATCTGGCCACGGTTGGGCGCGTCGCGCTCTAAAGAAAGGTAACCAAGCTTCAACATGGCAGCGAGGCGAAGGTTGCACTGGCACAGTTAGGCCCTGTTTACATGAAGGAGGGATAACCCTTCTAGAAGGGTTGTCTCTCTCAAATTATATTTTTCTGTTTCCTTTGTATAAGAGGAGGGATAACCCTGGGTTAGGGATAGCTCTACCAGTTTGCTGGGATCACCCTTCTGGAAGGCCTTTAAGGCCTACTACGAGTCTTAAGATCGCCCAAAATCGCTCAAGATTTATATGCAAAATACAGCTAAACTTCCTAAGATCGCCTAAACTCGTCCAAGATTGCTCTAAATGTTCCCGTCAAATATGGCGAAATTTCCTAAGATCGCCCAAGATTACCCAAGATCGCCTAAGATCACCAGTAAGATCGCTCGAAATATTTACATCAAAAATGGTTAATTTTCCTAAGATCGCCTAAAATCGTCCTAGACTTCTCAAGATTGCGGCGATCTTAGGACCGGGAGTAAGCCCTTTTCATGTCATGTAAGTGCTTGGGAAGAGATAGCCCTTCTAGAGGGATAAGTTCAGGGATTTGAAGTCCGAAAGCGCGCAAAATTGTAATATTATTTACTTTTCATAACGGCTTCATGTTCAAGAGATTCGATGAACCAGAATCAGCTTTTTTGAAAGATCCTTGTTGATAGAACGGCTGGATTACCTTCAGTTGGAATTCTAATTGCAGATACCGAAGGTCTCGGATCCGATGTAACTTTGGATGTGAAAGATCGCGGTAAGTTCTTTTTTATGACAAATGTTTTCACTTCTAACTGTGCCATGACAACCTTCGCCTAGGTTTCATGTAGTGGCTTATTACCTTTCAGGACCTGAAATGGACTATTGTCTTCGAAAATGTCACAATTGGTTGAATAAGCTACACTGTAAACTTAAGTTAAGAGAAAGTTTTTTGCCTGTATGTTTATGTATTTCAGCTTCAGCAAGCTTTATCAAATCGAGGAAGGCTCACAATACCTTCCATATTTTTATCGTTACCGACTTAAGCTGTAATCAGCATGATCAGGGGTGACCGTACTATAGCTATGAGATTTGTAAAGACATAAGCCGCTTCAGTTAAACGTGTCAGAAGAAAGTGATTGACAAGGAGTGCCGAATCGTTTTGCCAGCATCCATGCCAAGAGTTTTGATTTTTGTGGCGGATTATATAAAATTTACAATACGGTTCCCTTTTGAGCAGTCTTACTACTCTTGAAGCTGTCTTTCTTGATACCGGACTCATTGTTCAATCAGATTAATTAGGCAAACTCGGCCTAAATGATACGTAAAATTGTATTAAAAACATTTTTAGCTAAACTACTTTGCTAACAATAGGTTTAAGTTAGTTTATGTTTCTGATTTAAGATCTTTGAATGTGTTGTATAATATGTTACTCGTTAACTGGTAAAACACGTTGGAAAAGTCGAAACACAATGGCTATACGTGAAAGTGAACACAGCTGACCGTCATGTTATGAATAGAAACTCGAAACCCTGCAGAAAATAAATTATAAACAATTCACGAGAGCTTATGCTAATGATGTTACCTCAGCCCGATGCCTAAAAATAATTTCTGTCTAGACCGTTCTTTCAAGATAACGGAAAGTCTTTTTCAGAAGCGGAATCATTTATAGTCCAGTTGGAGTGCTATTCCAACTTGGCAAGAAGACTCATAAACTTTTGTGTGTGACAAAAGAAGTTTGCTAGTTTATAAAAAAAATAGAACATGAATGCCCGGCAGCGAAGTTCTAAACGCCTGTTTGAGTAAAGCTGATGATATCGCTTACATTGATGAGGGAAGACAAGTCTGCAATTGTTCTGGCATAATTTCCGTACTGGGGCGTACTTATTTTCTGTGTAGAAACTTCTGTGTGTGGGTCTAAGAAATTGATAAGCAATTAGATGAACAATACATTCGTCTCTAGGCAATCATAAGGGCTCCACCATAAGCCTTTAACATGCCGCTTACAATGCGCGTCCAAGGCAATATGTACTCCTTGATGAGGGGATATGACCCTAGAAATGACATTCTTAATTTGTTGTTGAGATTTCAACAGCTAGCTTGGTAGCCTAGTTGGTAGGGTATAAGCTTAGTATGCTATGTAATGTCAGTTCGATGCGAGTTCGAGTCTCGGGAAAAACCAAAAAAAGGTTAATAAACAAGGTAAAAGAACAGAGAGACCGAGACAGAGTGTTGGCGGGAACGTGAGAAGACCGAGTAAGGGTTGGAGAGTGGGAAGGAGAGTGAGAGAAAGGAAGACTGAAAGGAAGGGAAGAAATCTATTTTTTGTTCAAAATTACGCATTCAGCAAGTGGAAATTTTTTAATGATATTCAATTATGCAATACCCACGCGGGACTAGTCATTAGTCATATCTAAATAAAGGAAATTTGTGAACAATTAAAAAAAATGAATGCATCATTAAGTATGCCCCGGCCCAATATGGAAATTTTTCCATTGTTCTTGGTTAATGAACGTGAGGAAGCATCGACAAAAATCATATAACCTTAGACCATCCGTAAAAATAGCAATTTCCGGGCTGTGGTATCGTTGTGATGTAGTGACATTTGCCGCTGTTTCCCAATTGAGTGGATATCGCTTTCATAACATTGCTTCTTATAACGGCATTATTCTAATTGATTGTGACAACGGATTAACTACATCTAAGACTTTGTCCACAACATCCTACTATTGCACCATTACAGCCGATAAACAAAAACCCTCTTCTATCGCCTTCATGGTCAGCGTATGCATTCCTGCTTTTGCGTGCCTCTTTACTATGCTCACTTGAGTTCTACGTTGGCCAGGCTTTGGTTCTACCACAATGAATCTTTCTCCGTAGTTCTGATCGAACCAGACCTCTGCGCTGCCTCCAAAGCTGTTGTGTGTTGTGATAGCAATTTCGCGCCCGCCTAAAGAAGCATCATTATATCCCGAAGCCTTTTTGGATTGCGAAGGAACAAAAAATTGTAGTACTATCACAGCTCCAGGTTGTCGAGCCCGCAAACACCTTAAACGATCCAGCCGAATCGGCCAATATGTTATGTTTGTAAACTCAAAATTTTCCACATTAATAAAAGACAAGCTTTCCAGCGTGTTGCCTATGGGCGAGTTGTAGTTTGGTGTTAGAAGGGTCCAACAACGGGGATCAGATATTGCGTGGTCAGTGAACAAAGGCTCAGGAATATCTGAAGACTTCTTTCCAAGATTGGATTTTGTGGAGCCTGAGACAGACAACAAAGAACGTCTTTCCTTGGAGATAACCCCTTGAAACACACCCCTAAAATAAGTTATCAAAAGATATGCCATCTGCGCATGCCCAAGGAGGCTGGGGTGATAGCCATCGCTACTGAAAAGAGTCGTTAAAGTAAGCGGGACACTCCCTCTTCTTGTCCCTATATCTGAACAAATCATGCTTCTCCAGCTCAGAGACGTGATGTTATAATGCACTGCAATATTCTGCTCCCCCTCGTCTTCCGAATCAGGACAATCTTGTTGAACAGTAGTTCTGTAGTAGTCTCCTCTGAAAAAATTGACAAATACTAAAGCAGGATGGGAGGGGAGGGAAAGGAGTAATCTGGTCAGCCGTTCAAGTGGCGTGGCTGGGTCAAAGCTTCTATTTGCATATCTCTTGTAATCGTTGGCGGCCAACTCCCAAAGAACAACATCAGGCATCGTCTTGATGTAGTTCTTAACGCAATACGAAAAGTACTCCGAATCAGTACCTCCGATTGTAACCTCGTTGACCAATAGCTTGGAATTAGTCAGAGGAAAAACATTTCTTTTCCACCAATCAGTAAGTGCGCGGTCGTATATCCCATCGATATTGCCTCGATCTTTCCAAACTCCACCTCCGGCAGAGATCGATCCACCGACAATCAGCAAGTTAACACCTTTGCCTGATAACGCCTTTTCCATTACTCTTTGTAGGCGTCTAGTCGAGCCATAATGGGATATTCCAGATTTTAGCATGAGGGGTGTTAGACCCAGACTATCTAGTGACCGATAATGATATATCCAATTTTCAAGAAAGTTCATTAAAAGTTTATTATCCAACTGCTGAAGTGCTCCGAGTCTTTTGTTGCGAGTATCTCTCAAAGAAGCAGCTTGGATTGGTTTCCTTCCATTTCTCGCTTCGGCATTCTCTTCCTGCAAAGGTTTCGTGTCTTCTATTACTTCTTGTTGTAGTTTTGAATATAAAGAAAATGGGAAAGAGCTATTAAGATCCGGAAAAACAAAATTTGTTTCATGTTGCAGCGTTCCTTGCATACTGTTACTAGTATTAAGTGGGTTGGCCAAACTGCCTACTTCTTGCCGTGTTATCTTGTTAAACTCGGTTGCAGAAGCATTCGTTTGCTTTATGTTGTTTGCTAAGGCCACATTAACACTTCTGTTGTCGTTGTTGTTGTTTTTGCTAACTAATGTGGCACTTGAGTCAACAATTGAAACGTTTGTACCCTCCATTCCTTTAATTTCTTTGTCTGTGCTCCCATAAATTATGACAGGCGTTCCATCTGAGAAGCGTGGGTTCTCAGTAGAATCTTTATTGTTTCGTAGTTCTACTGCCAAAACTGGGAAAAAACTTGCGTTTACAGCAGCCAAATCTGTTCCTATTTTTGTCGTTTCGTTTGAACTACTTGTTAATTCATCTGTCGTGGCAGACGTAAAGGCAGTTGTCTGGCTGTTATCATCTGATGTTCCTTGTTCGTGTTGAGCCTTGAGAGCTTGGTCTCTGCCATTTTGACGTAAGTCGTGTTCTTTCCTGAAGTATGCAAGTAGTACTTGATGAGAACTCAAATGTTTGAAGCTTTTGTGGTCTGCGGTCTCATACACAAGAGCGTGCGTAGAAGTGTTTGGCGAGGGATAAAGCTTGTCACCACTCGTTTTTTCCTGTCGGTCTCTTACATTTCCTGCAGTATTGATGAGGCGTATTTCATTTGTCTTATCCGGACTTGGATTTTTAGCCGCAATAGGTACTTTGGTTATCTTTTTGGAAATAGCTTCTCTGTTTTTGTTTTGATTGGATTCATTGTTAACACTTGTCTTACCGCTTAAACTATTTACTACACTTTCACTAGTACTAGTAGACTCTTTAGTTTTGATTTCATTCGAGCTTGTTAAGGAATCTTCTCCGTTGTTTTGGTAAAACAATCTGTCTTTCAAAAAACCACTTACTATTTTTCTAATATCCTCGCTGTCATTTGAAGCTCGAATCAAATCTTCTAGGCTGTTTCCAACATCACCGATATGTGCTACATTTTCGGGTTGAGCTGTGTCCTTTTCATTCTTATCTTTTTTGGCATTTTCGTCCTTATCGGTCACATATTCAATATGAACTAAATTTGAGTCGTTGCTCGTTCCCTGGTAAGAAATCAGTGGGAAATCTGCTGTAGAATCTTTGACGTAAGAATTACTCACAGCTTCGTTCTGCAAATTAGTATCTTTCACCGTTGTTTCCAAAGAAGACCGTATTTCAACATTGTGCAACTTCCTCATGCCGTCTAATCCCTCTTCAATGCTGCTTTGACGGGGGGTTTCAGCCGCGCCGGTGTGAAAATTTATTGCGCGTTTCGGAGGTTCTCTTTGGTCAGGTTCATTTGTCTTTAAGACTCTTTCCCTTTTATTTACCAAACGTTTGGGAAATAAATTTGTTTTTCGACTGTGCTTCTCTTTTGTAATTTGAGAATTAAAGCGTAAGATCTCATTCTGTTCATGTTTTGTGGCTGCAATTGCTGTCTTGTACTTCCTTAAAAGTTGGAGTATAGTCTTCTTGTTGGGTGTTATAAGATTGCTGATGGAAACGTTCCCTACATCGAATGCTTGCCTTGGATGCGAAAGCTTTCTTTTTATAGCACCAGAGACAATTGGAGTTAATTGGAGAAGGAGAAAAACAGACAAACACAGTCGTTTCATATTATAAAAGAGCACAGAAACGATGTGGCACTCGTGCATGGAAGTCCTTCGACTACTTGTTCCCACCTACAAAAATACAAAAGATCGATATTAGATACTTATAATTGGCAAGGTGTTTCAAACGACACCTTGTAACAGCAAGGACAGCAATATGAAATCTATTGGGACATCATAACTGCAAGTAGCTCTGTTACAAACGCTGGAAAATCCGACGCTAAACATGCACAACAACATTAACCTCCACATTTGTCTCAGCTGTTGTTACTTCAACCTGACCCCAGCGATAAACCTTTGTTTTAGAAGAGTAGCTGTACAGGTAAACAAAAATAAAATAAATACCGTAATGGTAGTGTTTTCACGGCACTAAAAACTATGAACTGTCTTGCTGGAGCAGTCACAACACCACTGTTATACTCTTGTTACAGCAGTCTTGATGCCGGGGGACTAGTTTAACACATAAGGGGTGTATAAGGGTGGGCTGAGAGGGTTGTTTGGAAAACTTTAAAGGTTAGTTGTTTTAATCATACAACTGCCCGTATCCTTGAATATGGAGCTGTTGAGTCAAAACACAAACTGAAGAACTTTCATGAGATAGCTTTATTGCTTTTTAAAACAAGTAGGTATGCCAGGTGTTATTGCCTCGATTAGTTTTGAGTATTTGCAGATTAATATGCATCGTAATGATTTTTTTTGTGTTAACAAATTTTGAATCTTAAATCTTGAATCATGACAGTGAGCGGTGAAAGTACGGATAGTACTAAGCCCATCCTAGAGTCCAGATCCCGATACGAATTTGTTTTCACCGCCTACTTTTATAAAATCATATTTTCTGTAAATACTGATTGTTTGGATCCAGTTATGAAAAACAACTCTCGTGAAAAGTTTAAATCAAACTTTGAGCTTTAGACTTACCTTGATAACAGTGGCAGCACCTTGGAAATTCTCGTCCAGCTGTCGGTGGCTTGTGGCATTTAAAGACAAATCGTTTTATTGAATTACAAGCGTGTTCCGCTATAACTTTCACAAACAATCCCTGAACAGACGTATAAAGAATATGCTGGCAATAACAGTTTGACGAGGTTGCCATTTATATTTCTGAATTCATAACAACAAATGTCCCCTTAGTTGTTTTGTTTTGTGAAGCTGATACATAGTAATGTTGAATTTAAACAAACTTGAAAAAACGAAGTCTCACATCACCGACTGTTCCGCTTTGTGAACACAACCAATGACCTCGAGACGTTCTGACAAGAAACAACAGGTACTTCGGTGTTGGTGGCAGTTTTTTGTTTGTAGTTTCATGGTTAAAACCAAGCTGACTAGGTATCTTGGAGCCTTGAGGACTTGAAAATGGTATTTTTGTTCCATTACACGTTACACTTAATCTTATGCAAGTTTCTCAGTTAATGTAACGCTTGCACTTGCAGATGTGGTTGTTGGTAGCTTCAGTCTGAAGTCTAAAACAAAATGAAGTTGAGGCGTTTTTAAGAAGAATTCTGAAGTGCGCACCAAATGAGGATGCAGCTATATGTTGAAAAAATGATTTGAACATAAACGATAAAAGGCTAAGAGACTGAACTGCTTATACAAACTTACAATACAAACCCAAAAACATCTTTGACATTTATAGGTCGCATAAGTTATCATCATGGATAAAGCCGGTTTATGACTTATATTTGAAACAATTGGAGTTTTTTAGTCTTTTTATTGTTTTTACATACACATATGTTTTTGCAATTATTA
>JAOBRG010346856.1:0-13889 GCA_027574985.1 Umimayanthus nakama | reverse complement strand
CCCAAATAAGCAAGGCAGTTAAAAATTTCCTGGACCAATAATAAGCCTCATAAAAAAAACAAATAAGCAAAAAATTTTAAAAAAAACAAAAACAATATGAACAATGCTTTTCTAAAAAAAAACCAATGCTCTCCCGTCCTCTTTCTTTACTTTCTTTTGTGGTTGTATTGTAGTTGTATTTAACTTTGTTTCCTTTTTGTAGTTGCATTGCACTTGCAAATAGAGTTACTAATTACTGATCCGCCCCGATTAGCAGTGCTATTTGCGAGTTCAGTACTAAATTAAAAAAAAGGAAATGTATACATGCAAAAGTAAAAAGTTCATAAAAAAATTCAAAAAAAGTTCGAAATACGAAAACTGGAGAGAAATACAAGTTTGTTGCTTATTTAAGTGTGCTACAGCGCGTCCAACACAATTAAAAAGCAAAACAACCTGCAATTTGTTATGAAAGAGTTTAACTTCATATAAAAAAAAGTTGCGCATTAACAAGATCCTTCACTTTATGATCATTATGTAAACACAGTTTGGTCTTTTATTGAAATCGAGGTTTATTCTCTTGCCCAGACTCTGTACACTGAGCTGGAACACTGGCGCAGACTCTGTAGCTGGAACATTTGTTACTAATCACCCTTATTAACAAATTGAAAATTACCTTTGATATCCTTAGTTTTTTTATAATGTTTTTTACCCGTTTGCTGTAAAAGTCTTACGATTTGTGATACCAAGGATGAAATGCAGTGTTTATACCAAAACTAACACTAAAATGATTTTTCGTCTATCGATAAAATTGATTAAATTCGATGAAATCGATTGATTTTGGGAAAAACGTTGTTAGTATCAATTTCTATCAATTTAGTTGATAGATCAACAAGATTTTATCGACTGATAACGATTTATTGATTGGTTTTCCGATATCTGATTTTATCGTTTGGTCAGGCCAGGTGTGACTGATTTTAAATGACGGCCAAGGTCACGAGAATCCGTCAAAACAATATAGCAAATTTTAAGGCGTAACACTGATGAGCTAAAAATTTAATTATAAATCCGTGGCTCATTAACAAATATCTCAACATAATACTACAAAAAAACTTATGAATATACATTTTTGAAAAAAAAACATGGCTTAATACTTTACCCCTCACCCCAAATCGTTATATTTAACAAAACATTTGGCAATCAGTTTGTCAAACTTTCATTGCAGACTTCTGGGAGGAAACAGAATAAATGTTTTGCCAGAAACAATCTTTAGAGACCTAGCCCTACTTTCTTACCTGTACGTATGAATGCAGATGGTTATTATATCTTATGTCGTCTAAAAATAAATTAGTTTTTCGAGTGACATTCTCAAAAACATACTATTTCACAGCACCTCGGCAAAGAATAAACAGTATAGTCCGTCAGCTGAGAGTCAAAAAATTGGATTTAGTGCTCACTCACGGTGACCGGCTATAAATGTTATCACGATGTTCTTCAGTTATTTAATATTAAAAAAAACATATGATAGCCAATCTAGATTGGTAGCTTTCTTTCTAAAAACCACGTTTGAAAAGTAGCACATTCATCAAGTAAATTCCGCCATCTTGTCATTGTGTCGAACGCACTGCGTAGGTGCAATCTCCATCTGAACGTTTTAAAGTCAAAGTAAAACATTTAGTTAATTAGCAGAAGGTAGAGACATTGAATGTTGGAAAATGTTGCGCAAAGCAGCTGCGACTCGTTCCTTCTAACGGCACCTATGACAGAAAGAAATCTGGCAAACAATAAAGCAAGGAAACGGTGATAAGGTTACATATGAAGTTCTCAAGCAAGATATCATCACATCAGTAGCGCTAGAAGAGAAGAAGAAAGTTGAGCAGTTTAAAAAGGAAAACCTGTTTTCAAATGAAATGCGAATAGGCACTTTACTGCCTGGAATATTTAACATGGTTTAGGCACTTCGAACAACTTGTAAGTGATCTAAAGGAGAGGGAGCAATTTGGCAAAGTTTTAGCTGAGTTTTTTAGTTGGAACTTTCTGAACTGGCATTGAACTTAATCTTTGCTACGTGTACTGGAAAATGGGAACTGTATTTATCATGTGTTGAAGAGGAGTTACCATAGATATTCCCGCCAAAACTGCGCGCGGCATTCGAACACCATTTATTGACGACAAGCGCAATCTGCACGGCATGCATATGTCAATACTCGCTGTGTGAAATGTTTTCGTGGAAGATGAATTCGCAGTGCAAATGAACAATACAAACCCATTTGTTCGTAACGACACAAGCGCAGGGACATTCACACCAGCGACGCAGGCAAAATAGTTTTAGTCTTGCGTCTGCGTAAACTCCATTCACACTTGGAAAATGTGAACGCAAGCGCAAAAGCAAGCGCGAGGTACGCTTCTGCGTCTGCGTTAAATTACATCCACACTTGTTTCTAATACCCTTTCGTCTTCGTCTACGCTTGCACTTGTGTCGCTAGTATAAATGTGCATTTTATATTTAACAGTGATGTGCTGTTCATCTGTTAGGAATTAGCCCCAGACAAGTGTAAAGAGCCGCTGCTCTATCAAATCCACCGCAGAAATTTTGACTCAATAACAAAGCTGAAACTTAGGTCGTTTAAGGACTTGAGAATGTAACAACCAAGATCAAGCCTTTCCTCTCAAAATGGATCGTGTTCTGTTTGCCAGAGTTGCCCTTACTGGACAATTCCATCAAATCAACAAGAAAACTATTTTCAAATTTCTCCTTGGTCAACTTCTCTGGTCTCTACAAGACCATTTTTCAGTAAACTGCATCAGTTTTATGACGGAGTGGCAGTTTTGCAGAAGCTTAGGTTTCCTCCTGGAGTGACATTTAGAACTGTGTTAGAGCAAGTGTTCAACCATGTTACAAACACCCAAAGAAAAGCGCTGTCGTTGTTCTGTTTGTTGTGTAACACGCGACGTTTACAGTAAAAAGGTCGAACGATCAAAGTTAAAATGCCAATCTGCAGACGGGGTGAAGTACAAGAACATCCTTACAGGGTATAGTGCTAAGTTAAGCTCCTGCTAGGGTTGTTGCAGCATGAGGGGTTTAGACTTAAATTATCCAGCTACATGATGTGTGTAACAAGCTAGGATGAGTTCTATAACTAGTATACGAGTGCTGGAAAATGGGTTATGCCGATTCTGAGCGTGTTGATGAACTTCAGTGTAGTCATGAAAAAGCAGAAACCCACATATTTCTACAAGAACGTAATGCGGTAGTAGTTCTGACGACACGAACATTTTGACTCTCATCTAAGCCACGGTGAGGAGTTTAGCAACTGCTTCGTTAAAAATGTGGAAAAGTTCGAAGAGTAGAAATGTTCAGCTTTCTGATGTTGTGGACGATGTTTCAAAGGAAATAAAACTCGATACTTTTTGACTTTCTTAGTTCACTTATTATTGGTTTACACTTTTTATCCGGACGGACACTGTGTCAGACTTGCTGCACTTTGCGCTCAAAAACGCGTAGTATATTAGAGCAGTTAATGAAAACTGGCACCAACTGGGTCCTTACCGTGGACACCATCGCAACTGTTGAAGCTATCGTCTGCAAGATGTTTGGAAAGAAGTGTGAGAGCGTTGACGTCTCACGTTATGAGCTGAACTGTGCTAAGGGAAGGAATGTTGGACCTAAAAGTTGCACAGTTCAGCTGGACTTTGTTATAAAATGTTGGCGTTACCGCTACATGTTTTTTATTGAAAAGACAGTGAACACTTTTTTTAAAAACTTATTGAATGGTTCTACATTATAGAAATATAGTGAAAAGAAGGTTATGATTCCAGACTGTCTAACATTTGATATAAAACAAACTTCAAACTGTC
This sequence comes from Umimayanthus nakama, assembly GCA_027574985.1. Lineage (NCBI taxonomy): Eukaryota > Metazoa > Cnidaria > Anthozoa > Zoantharia > Parazoanthidae > Umimayanthus > Umimayanthus nakama. Next base: position 10,055 of record JAOBRG010346856.1, on the reverse strand, counting down.
GCATTAATGAAAGATGGTTTATAAAAAGGAAGATTAAAATTTTAAATTGGCTTCTGGATTGGCGTTTAAGTAGTTGGTTTCTTTTGTTTTGTTGCAATATTTGTAGCTACCATTTCGACTGCCAATTCAAACTTTTTAAAACTGATTTTCCAATTGAATACCGAATCAAAATTGCTATCGTAATTTTTTTTAGAAGCTAGGGTCCTTTAAAATAAGACCCGCTAGGTTTCGTTCAGTCACCACAAGTGAGCACTAGAATCGCTTCAGCTGATGGACTAGTAGAAAAGGAGTTAATGATCGGGGGGGAGAGACAAACAGACAAACAGACAGAAACTTGAAATTTAAACAAAACTGTTTGTAGAGATCTTTCAGGTAACAACATCTCCATCTTAACCTCTTCCGAATTTATCAGCCAGAGGAAAATGAGAACGCTGTAAGAATGATAATGTTGACAATACCAATAACAATAACGATGACAATAACAATACCGATAGGAATAACACTAATTCACGCTATTGATAAAAATAAAGTTAGTTGTAGCAATGACAATAACAATAGCAATAGCAATCACGATAGCAACAACAAGAACGATATTATTTATTATAATAGCCATACTTGAATAGCTGAACAAAAGGAATCACTGCATGCCTACTGGTTAAGCGCAGTATATTTAAGTTGTAATCCACCGCGAGAACATGAGACTCAGCGTAGCTACAATGCAAGTTCTCAAATTTCAACTAGGGGAGGGATGGGGGTCGATTTAACAACCCAAAGGTTTTGGATCTGAAATATGAATGTTGAAATAAATTAAGTAAAACTTGCAGTTCCTGTCGTTCATTTTGGAAACATTTTTTGATGTTAATTGAAGAACAGCATCATGTTGAATTTTTTGCAAATTTAATTATATAATCTAGAAGTTACGAATGGTAATGGAGTGCTAGTTGTAAGGTAAGAAACACGTATCACATGTACATTGTAATGAACAGATTATTTGTACAGGTGTGAAAAATTTCAGCAATCCACGAGAGGTAGAAATATATACAGTTTTTATAGTACATTCTTCTTTCATTGTTAGCTTTATTTGCATTGCTATTGTATCTCAATTATTACAAGTCTACTGGTGGTATATTTCCCAAGTAGCATTTAGTAAAATAGAACAAAAGGGCTTTACATTAACTTATATTATTGTATGGCTGACTGATTCCGCGCGCTGTGATTGGTCAATTCCAGGTCCGTTAGTAGCCGTACGGACCGCTAGCTCCCAATCACCTTTTCAAAACCGGAATCATCAACAAAGCCATATAATAAACATCTTATTTACGTACGGCAAGTTATGGACCCTTGTTGGCCCTCGCACCATGGAAGGAAAAAACTCGGTCCATAACTTGTCGTACGGACCTCCCACTCGGCTAATAAGAGGTGTGTACTCTATTTGTTGGGCTTTTTATCCAAATGTACGTCTATAGATAATTAGGAGTGTTAAATACACATGTACACAGCCGAAGTGTTGAGTTTGTTAAGGGTGATTGCTTGATTGTTTTCTCACCAATGCTGTACCTGACGCACGACCACTGTATATGAAAATAGAACTTCGTAATAAAATTACCCTAAAATTGGCCCTGTTACCTTGTTCCTTCATATCACAATAAAAAGATCCCTTCTCCTTGACGTTCTACCCCACCCACAGCAAAAGTCAGTTATAAATGTAGCAAAGCAATCCAGCCATGGGACATTAGTACCATACGGTGCCCCCCTCCCTCCTCCCCTACTTCCTCCATAATTACCACCCCCTAACTTTGCTGCTCTAAAGACAAAGAAGTAATATTTAAGACACTATTGGTCCACATGCGGCCAAGGCTAGGCGACAAACGGCTTGAGTAGCTTCAAAAAAACAATCTGTTTTAGGATTCTATCTTTCAATGCAATACCTGTTTTAACAAACACATCGTTTAGAAATCAAGGAGGGCTTGAGAGCCTGTAAGTATTTCAGATTCAACTCTTCTAAAACCTTTCTCTGCTGTCTGTTATTTACTTTTGTTGCACAATGGCTTTTCTAAAGTGTGTCTCGCATTTCTTTTACCGCAAGTATTTTTGTAGCCTATTTTAGAGTTAAAAATGTGTTTAACTGAAACTTAAAAGTATTTGGTCTCGAGGAAGAAGGGAAAAATTTGAGACATAAGAATTCTGTTATAACCTTCTAAGGTTAAGTAGTGTTGTTCATATATATTCCTTATTGTTAAGTTCTACTTTGCTACTCGAGTTTCTTTAATAAATCTCCAACAAGAAGGTGTGTAAAACCCGAGCGCGAGTAAATTTATGCTCATAGAGCCGGTGTGTCACGTTTGTCCTTCTACCTTGACTAACTACAATTACTATATTTACATATTCATTTTAGGAAAATACTGCATTCCGTGTTCTTTGCAACATAAGAAATCAATTCGGTAAATACTAAAATCTATGCCAGACTTTATGCAAAAATTCCAGAAAATCCAAAAATTTAGAAACTTATAAATGTTAACAGAAAGGCATTCAAACTGTATGTTCAGCATTTACAAGTGCAGTTTCCAGTGTTTAGAAAGCATTACAATAGATTCAAAATACTAGAAAAACTAGTTACAATATATATATATATATATCTACGCCGTCAACAAGAAAGGGGTCAAACGCACAAAACTAGGTATCTGAAGAAAAACAACGGTTTTCTCTTTTGATTACTGTAATTTCAGTCGGCTTTTAACTGCACTTGCTTTAAAAGGCCAAATTTCTATAGATTAAACGAAAATGTAATCAATTATTGTCAAATTTGTTTAAGGGGGGGGAGAATGCGCAGAAGCCAAAATTTGGAGATGGTCGTTTTTTCAGTGAAAAAAAAACTTCATACGGCATTTTGCTCAGTTCAATTCTCGCCTCTTTTATGAACTTTTCTCTTATAATACTATCCTAGTTTGCATGTGGTGAAAAGATTATCGAACTAGCACCTTTTAATAGCTTGAAACTTGGAGAAAACCAACGACTAATTTTTAGTCTCTCTGACATGATTCAGTAGACCCTTTTCTTGTTGTCACGCTTCATATATATTTATATATATTGACAAACTATAAAACTAGGAGAAAAGGGCTTTGTTTCAAGTTTATTCTAGTATGATCTACACAGTACAGTATTACAGTAACAAATTGGCTTGTCGCGCTTATCAACCTGGCAATGTAGTGATTTCGCAGCATTGTCTCATAAACTTTAAAGCTTCTGAGGATAAAAAAAAATTATCACGGGTAGCCTGTGTCCCTACTATAATATCTTTTAATGTGTAAGTGTAAAATGAAAACAGCTACAAACAAACGGGCACCATCTTGACTGCCCGACACGCGTCCAGTGAAACTACTGTTGCTTGGGCAGTTGGTACACGTGTCACGCAACGCATGCATTGCTACACCTACTTCCCTGTAAACAGATGTAAATCCTATAGGTTTTAGCCGAGGCAATGGGACGATGAGGTGTTTGATCTGTAAGTTTATTCGTCTTTGCAAGGCGAAGTTGATATATCGAGAAACAGTACACTCACTGATAATTGTAGAAATTAGTCAACGATAAAGAAGACTGTGGTAATCTAAGCCTCTGGAGTTAACGAGAACGTTGCATGTATGCAACAAAGATTATTGTTAAGACTTCAATTTTAGGGCTGTTTTGGCCAGATTTAAGCAGATGATTTTCTATATTATTAAAAATCTAAATGAAATTTAATAGTTATTATAAATTTTATCATCAAGTAACTTTAATAACAGATTTTATCTGTACAAACATCCACATTTCACATTTTCTTTTTTTATCATTTTGTTATATATTGCAAAAAAAATTTAAATTATTGGGTTTTTTTATTTATACACGACCACACATGCAACCATTTTTGATTATTATCGTGTGTAAATACAGTAGACTCATTCATTTCATGTTTTCGATAAGTTTTTCCGGCGGGGTCCAAGATTTTTCTTTTTTCCACATGGGCCCGTTTCCCATCTAGGGCTAACGCTCAGTAGGTATTATTGGGATTGTAATAGTGAGAGCTTTTTAACTTATTATATATGGGAGTATCCCCCGGCTAACAGATTTTTACTTCTTAACAGGCTTTCTCCTGGAAACAAAATCTCAGTTATCCAAAAGGGCACTTTCAGCAACTTAAAAAAATTAGTGCTTTTGTAAGTAAAGATAAAATATAGTTCATATTTTCTGGCTCAGGTAAAACAAAGATAACAAATCTGGCACAACCCTGTTTCTGTGAATGACTTAGAGTTTTACTACAAAGAAATATAAAAACCTAGGACAATAATTGAATAAAATCCCACCAAGAATAGATTCTTAGCAGAAACAATTCATTTTTTCCTTCAGAAGCACTTGTACAATGTATGGGGTTTGCTTTCAGTTCATTCAATTTTGCTATGCAAGTTTGCTTACAGCCCTTCGGCAACATTGGCAGTACGCCAGGATTGGGTCCTAAATGTAATAAAGGTCCTAAAGGCAGTACAAGTGTGTTCTATAATGTAACGAAGGTCCTGAATGCAAAGAGCCGTAATGGTCCTCGATGTAATAAGCCCGTTATTACATTTAGGACCTGACACCGAGGACTCAAATGTAATAACAGTCCATGAATGTAGCTAATTAATTAATTAATTAAGAAGCACGATGGAAGATAAGATTTTATCTTAATATTAGAGTATTGTTGGTATACTTTTCTTGAATAAACATCAGCGGCGCTTAAGTTTTTCTTATTTTTTGTTGTCTCGGGGTAAATCATATTGAGAAGGGCATTTATTTAAGAGGAGCTATTTAATTTGAGACGGTGCCTCTATTAATTGGTGCTTTTTAACATGTGTCACAACTGAATTCTGGCCTTTTACTTTAGTTGATATTAAAACTTAGTTGATGTTATTTAAGATAGAGAAACTTAACGGCTATCAAATTAAACACAACAAAACTGGTAACAATCTAACCAAAAAAAATACAAATCATGAGAGTATCAAAATTTTGTTGGATAAAGTTGGAAAGAAGAACTAGTATTAGAAACAAGACATCAGCAAAGGAAGAGAAATAACCCCGGCTGTATGGAGGAAAAAAATAATTTTAATGGCCAATTTCTACATATCGTTCTGCACTATGAAGCGAAAATGCTCCTCCCTAATAGTATGTTTACTTGGCAATTTAATTATGTTACATTTAGGGGGGACTCCGTTTTTACACTTTGGCTCTTTATTACGTTTAAGTAACGTTATTACATTTGAGGCCACGACGACAGGCCCTAGACCCATTTGCAATTTATTAACCTCTGTACAAATCTTCTTCCATCATTTCTGTAATCCCTCGGAACACAAAAGATGTATGTACAGGGTATCCTCTAGATTAGTCACTGCTACTAAGATATCCTGTACTCGTCTATCTGGCTTGACTTTTCATTCTTAGTTATCAAATACTTTATTTGTATTACGAATTATTAAACCCCATGAATGTAACTCTTTTTTCTCCTGTAACACTTTAGTTTTATTTCCTTTGGTAAAACACTTGTAAGTAATAATAATGAAGGCGAGTACAAATAAAAATTGAACTTGAACTTGGTGTAATAACGGGTTTATTACATTTAGGACAAAACTTTTTATACATTTAGGACCTTTAGATGTTACACAAAAGACCATTCCTTTTTCACATTTAGGACCCAATCAGTATTACATTTCGGTCCTTTATAACATTTAGGACCAAGCCAGGTTTTTACTACATTTAGGAACTTATTACATTTAGGGACATTTACTACATTTGAGGCACCTGCATAAGCCTGAGCGTGCGAAACAGTGGAAGCGCGTTCTAATTTAGACAGCGATCGTGCTTTGATCGCGCCAAACGGAACTGAGTTCGGTGTGGTAAAAGCTCGATGTCTAAACCAGGCCTAAGTTTCTCACGTGTCGTAAAAGAATTGCAAGCTTTTGGGGAAAACCTGGAAAACTGATATCATGAAACACTGCGAACTTTTCCTAGGAAGTCCCAGATCACATAGATTTCCAGGCTTTCAGTTTCATGATGCATCGTTTTCTGACTATATTTACCGGTGCAGAGTGCTATCCGATAATCCAATAAAGACATTACCTGTTAATGCATTCAAAATCCTGGATGGGCAACTGGAGAAAGTGTAAGTAAATTATAGCGAAAGGAGACATTCAGTTTTTGGGGGTTTTTAGGGGGAAAGGCAGAGAAACCTTAGAAGTTATAAATGTAAAGTACCTCTGCCCTCCCTTTTTAACTCAGAACCACAATTAAAAGTGACCCTTCCCCAGAGGTTGGCAAGTTGTTTTAGTCCTCCTTCCTCGCCCCGTACTCGCTATTCATCACACACAGGCATCATATCAGTGCCTCCTGAAAATGTAAACCATCAGCCCGAAGTTATTATTTATGCTCATCAGAGATTGCAGTGTGTAGCGTTACAGCTACCACCCATCTAACATGTTAAATGCTCAAGATATTCCTTAACAAAATGACCGATTCATTAGAGCCTTGTAGATTCCCAAATGATCTAAATTCAAAGTTTCTAGGTTATTAGATGTAGCCGATAAGAAACGTTTTGCTGTCAGCTAGATACTGGTAAAGCAAGTTAGTAGATGCTGCTTCCCCTGTCCTCTTTAAATGTAAAAAAATTGATCGCTTCCCCCATACTTTTTGACCGAGCAAAAATTTAAGGTTCCCTTACATCCTAATTATAAAGAATTGAATGCTCCCTAAGAGTCTGAACCAATAGATTAGTACAGTCACCAATTTATAGGCAGATTACTCATTTCATGAAAATCAAAAAGACAGTTGATATTTTTAAGACCCCCCCCCAAAAAAAAACCTTTGTTCTGATTTAAAAACTAAGCAGGTAAAGCAACTGAAATTATCTTGTAAAACATGTTTTTCTACCAACGTCACATCTCTTTAAAAATCGACGCAAAATTTGTTATGTAACTCAAAGCGTTCTTCTTTTCTTTACTATCTCCCCTACCTAAGCACAAATACAACAAAACATATTTGAGGTCTCCACATTTTGGCACATTACAAACTTGGGTACTAAACTTTGGTTTCGCGGTTTTTGTTTGTTAGGATATCCATTGCAATCTTTTAAACAGGAATCCCTTTAAAACTTTAAAAGTAACCAATAGATTGACTGAATCAGTCAGTTAAATAGTTAATAAATTCTTAAATTAGTTTATTAATAGTAAATAAAAAAGTCAATAGACAAACAAACAAATAATTGAAAAACAAAATGAACTGGGTCTTTTGTAATCAAATCTTCTTTCAGCATCATAACAAACGTTCATCTCGATATGATTGATGTTCGTGCATTCGTCGGAACGGAAAAGGTTTCAATAATTTTGTAAGTTGCCAGCATGATTACTACAGTTTACAAAGACGCTATTGCACAGCTGCTCTTAAATATCACCAATCCTTCTAGAACAGCTCCGGCGGAACCGGTCCGGGCGTTTTGTTTGTTTGGGTTTTTATCTACGCCCGCATCAAGATGGCGGAAGCTTACTTGAACTGAAACAACGCTTAAATCAAGAGTTGTACTTAGAATAATTCCAACAAAAAAATAGAAATAAAAAATGCCGAAAAAAGATGGGTATGACAAGTCTCGAACGTAGGACCTTATAAACAGGAGTCACTATTCACTACCATAACACTAACCCATTATTGCGCTCCAACACTTCACATTTCTTTGTAAGTTTATCTAAAATTCTTACAAAAGTAACCGGCCTGACCAAACCCTAACCCTTACTTACCATAGATAACCATTAGCAACCATCAATAGCCCGATGATATGAATTTATGAATAGTAAATGATACGTGACCGCCCGCCATCTTGAAGTGGGCGTAAAAAATAAATTCGCCCGGTCCGGTAGGTTCTGCCATGGCTGGACCAACTTTTGAAATGAATCGTATTAAAGTAAAGTGTGTATACAATAACAACCAACATCTTCTAACAGGAAAAATGGGACAAGTTGCAACAGCGCTATTCAATTCACGCACCTGGGAAAGGGAAATTAACCCTCGAACGACCAAGCTATTTAATGTAGCAAATTAACGCAAAAGGGTGTCATTTTGACCCCCCAATAGATTTTCAAAATGGTAGCACAAAAAAGATCAAGGTTTGACGTGCAATCAGGTTTTGACTAGTTAGTTACTTTCCACAACAACAATCCTCTTTTGATTAAGAACTGTTGCTATGGCAAAAAGTTCATTTGATCAATACACATTTTACAACTGACCCCAAGATCATATCAACAGGGTTAAAATAAAAGTGAAGTGTTTTCTAAAAATTTGATTAAAAAAAAAAATTTGACCACGTCCAGAATATCTAGCCAGGGGGGTTGGGTGGGGGTAAAGTTCCCACCCCTCTTTTGTTGTTTTATAACTCTTAAACGCTCATAGATAATGCTATAAACCTTGTCTTGACTTCGTACAATCTGTTTGCACACAAATCCGTATGACGTCAGAATATCTAGCCAGGGGAGTTGGGTGGGGGTAAAGTTCCCACCCTTTTTTGTTGTTTTATAACTCTTAAACGCTCATAGATAATGCTATGAACCTTGTCTTGACTTCGTAAATTCTGTTTGCACACAAATCCGTATGACGTCAGAATATCTAGCCAGGGGGGTTGGGTGGGGGTAAAGTTCCCACCCTTTTTTGTTGTTTTATAACTCTTTTAAAAACACTCATAGATAATGCTATGAACCTTGTCTTGACTTCGTAAATTCTGTTTGCACACAAATCCGTATGACGTCGATTTTGTGTCTAGCCCTAAATTTACCCTAAGGTGACCAAGTCAGATAAAACCAAAAACAAAATCAGTTTCATTTTTCTTACTGAACAGCATCTCAAGCAACCCTTTTAGCAAGTTTGGACAACTTTCGACTATATTCTTGTGTCAGCAAAATATCAAAGATACTCACAGTGAACTTTAGACCGCCAAATTTATGCTGTCTTGTTATTAAAGCAACTGTATTTAGTTTCATACTGTCTTCAAACTTTGTTATTTTAGTTTTATAATAGGAAAGTTTATAGATCGATGTAGGATTGTTTTATACCCCTCTCTAGGCTCTGTAAAGCCAAAAGCTTAAAAATGCCCATACCAGTTTGGTTTTTAAAAAAATCTTCTTTTCATGCTTTCACGCCAATAGCCACGGGACAGACGATAACATACCAGTTGAAATATATTATGATGACGCACTTGAAGCGATCAAGAGTTCTGGATTTGCCATGAACTGCGGTTATGTCTATAAACTTCGGTGGCGCCACTTTTGCTACGCTTGTCCGCTTGGAACACATGTAAAGCCAGGTGAAACCAAATGCATCGATTGCTCAGCAGGTTAGTTGAACGAGGTGATGATATGTTAGTATAAGTTGTTGTTAATTGGATGCCTAGAGTATTTAGAATAGTGTGTGTAAGTGACAGTGACTTGTTGATATGGTAATGTGACTATACGTTGCCGTGGTATAGTAATTATGAAACGCGAGTGATCAGTTTTATACATTCAATACATTCCTTTGAACAAGGTTGTTGTTGAAACATCTTTCCATCCTTTACCGCACCAACTAGTTTGACCAAAATTTCATTTTTATCGGTTGCTCGAAGGTGAGTTAAAGATAACCCAGGGTTAGGCGAAACTTTGAATATAATTCCTTCATCTAGAAACGCATCTGCTCTTTCCAAATTATTATTGAAGAACACAGGAAGTAAACCCAGTTATAAAAATCCAAATGACAGCCAAAATCAATCTTTAAGAAGGTAAAATAAAAACTCATTCGTGAGTTAAATATTTAACTCTGGGTTAGCGCTAACTCTCCTTCGAGCAACCGGGCCTGCAGGCGGAAAATTTTGCCGAGTCTCTCACTTTTCTCGCTTTCTCACAACCAAAATCTTTTGTATCAACGTCTTAGACACAATTGTGTATTAATAAGGGCGTGTTCGATTGACTCTATTCCGGAAAACGAATAAACAATAAAAACTAAAGTCCAATCTTATTGGCCACATTTCCTGCAAAGTT
>JAOBRG010346845.1:0-13890 GCA_027574985.1 Umimayanthus nakama | reverse complement strand
TAAGTAGCTGTGTTCCTCCTATTATAATAACTCTGTAACTAAAAATACTGTAACTCTGACTAACGAGGACTAAATAAGTTGTTGTTGTTGTTGTTGTTGTACAAAACTTGTTTCTTCCCCTCTCAACAAGTGCCCGGCTAAAGAAACCGGATAATACGGAAAGTGTTCTACCTTGTAGCTTAACTAAAAAATTAATATTTGGTTTAGCTTTATGAATAGACTAGAATTCCTCTTTCCTTTTCTTTTCTCAACAGGTGTTGAGTTGTACAAACAAGTCAATATGGAAAGTGTTCTACCTTTTGATTAACTGTGAACTTACTTTGATGTTACTTTGTAGAAAGACTGGTTCTTCTTCTCTTCTTTACAGGTGCTCAGTTGAAGGAACAGGTTATAAACGGAAACTGATCTCTCTTCTGGACATACTGGGAAACTACTTTTTGGTTTAGTTTAGTAAAAAAATACGATTTCTTCTTCTCCTGTCAACAGGTGCCAAGCTGAAGAAACAAGTCAAAGTGGAAAGTAACCTACTTCCGGCTAAGTGGGAAGTTACTGTTTGGTTAAGTTTAGTAGGAAACCTGTTTCTACTTCTCTTTTCAACAGGTTCCCAGCTGAACAAACAATGAAGGTCTTGATGGAAAGTATTCTACCTTCTAGCTTAACTGAAAGTTTACTATTTGGTTTAGCTTAATTACTAAAGAGCTTGTTTCCACTTCTTTTCTCAACCGGTTCTCAGCTGAACTAAAAGGTCAATATGGAATTTGTTCTAACTTCTAGATTAACTGTGAATTTACTACTTCGTGTAGCCTTTTAGAAAGTCTGTTCCTGCTTTTCTTATCAACAGATGCCCAGCTGAACAAAAAAAAACAATTAAAGTATATCCACCAAAGTGTTCTGCTTTCTGGAATAAGCTGAGAGTTTATTTTTTGGTTTAGCTTACTAAAACTTTTGTTTCTTCATCTTTTCTCAACAGGTGCCCAGTTGAAAAACAATTTAAAACCAATATAGAGAGTATTTTGCCTTCTGGATTAACTGGAATTTGTTGATAAGTTTAGCTAAAAGAAAACCTGTTACGTTCTCTTTCTCAACAAGTGTTGAGCTGAACAAACAGGACATTATGGGAGATGTTCTACTTTTCGATATAAGTGGATACATACTATTTGGTTAAGCTTAGAAGAAATTATTTTTTCTTTTTCATCAACAGGTGTTAAGCTTTGAAAAGCATAACAATGTGGAGAAAAATTGCCATCCTGATGAGCTGGAAAGGATAGTGTTGTGCAGTTTAGTACAAAACTATTTTCTTGCCCTTACAACAGGTGCCGTGCTGAAGAAACAGGGAAACCTGGAAAGTGTTCTACCTTGTAGCTTAACTAAGAAATTAATATTTGGTTTAGCTTATGCACTAGAAAGCTTGTTTCCTTTTCTTTTTACAGCAGGTCTCGAGTTGTACAAACAGGTCAATATGGAAAGCGTTCTACCCTTTGACTAACTGGGAACTTACTTTGATGCTACTTTGTAGAAAGCCTGTTTTTTCTTCTCTTCTTTACAGGTGCGCAGCTGAAGGAACAGAAAAATATGGAAAACTTTTGCCCTCTTGAATAGTTGGGAAGGTAAGTGTGGTGTAAATTAGTACAAACCTGTTGGTTCCCCTCTAAACAGGTGCCCTGCTGAAAAAACTGGCCATTTTGGAAAGTGTTCTATCTTCTAGTTTAACTGGGACTTTACTACTTGGTCTACCTTACTAGAAAGCCTGTTTCTTCTTGTCTCTTTTTCGACAGGTGCCTGGCTGAATACACAGGACAATATGGAAAATGTTCTACCTTTTATGTTAATTGAGGTGTTACTATTTGGTTTAACTGAAGTACAGGAAAGCGTGTTTCCTCTTCTCTTCTCAACACTTGCCAAGCTGAACAAACAGGTCAATATGGAAAGTGTTTTGCTTTCGAATAAACCGGGATTTTACCATTTGGTGTAGCTTTGTAGAAAGCTTGTTTGTTCTTCTCTTGTTAATAGGTGTCAAGCTAAACAAACAATTCAAATCAATATTTAAAGTGTTCTTCCTTCTGTACAAACTTGAAATTTACTATTTGGAGTAGTTCTTCAAAAAAACTGTTTCTTCTTTTCTCAACAGGTTTTCAGCTGAATAAACATTCTAAGCTTATATGGAGAATGTTTTGTCTTCTGTATTAACTAAGAAGGTAGTCCGGTTTAAGCTAGAAGAAAACTTATTCGTCTTCTTTTCTTAACAGGTGCCCTGCTGATAAAACACGACACTATGGGGATCGTTTTTCCTTTGGCATTAAGTTGGAAGTTATTTCTAGGTTTAGCTAAAAAGAAAACCTATTACGTTGCATTTATCATTAGGTGCCGATCTGAGCAAATCGGACATTATGAAAGATAATCTACTTTTCGAATTAGGTGGATACGTACTTTCGGTTAAGCTTAGTAGATATATTGTTTCCTTTTTTCAACAGGTGTCCTATTTTGAAAAGTAGGACAACGTGGAAAACATTTTTTCTTCTTGATTTACTGGGAAGGTAAGTGTAGTGCAACTGAGTACAAACCTTTGTCTTCCCCTCTCAACAGGCGCCCAATTGAATAAACTGGACACTTTAAAAAATTATTATATCATCTGGTTCAACTTGGAATTTACCAATTTGTTTAGCTAACTAGAAAGTCTGTTCCTTTGTCTCTTTTGAGCAGGTGCCCGGCTGAACAAGCCGGACAATATGGAAACTGTTCTACCTTCTGGATTATCTTGGAGTTTACTATTTGGTTTAGCTTAGTAAAAAGCCTGTTTCTTTGTCTCTTTTCATTAGGTACACAGCTTAACAAACAATTAAAATACATATTGAAAGTGTTCTACCTTCTGAACCAACTGGAAATCTACTGTTTGGTTTAGTTTACTAGAAAGCCGATTTTTTCTTCTTCTTTCGACAGGAACCATGCTCAATAAAGTCTACTTTCTGGATTAACTGGTAATTTACAGTTTGGTTTAGCTTACTAGAAAGCCTGTTTCCTCTTCTTTTCTCGACAGGTGCCCGGTTGAACACACTGGGCAATATCGAAAGTGTTCTACCTAACTCTAAACTAACTAGGAAATTGCGTTTTGATCTACCTTAAGTACACGAAAGCTTGTATCTTCTTCTTTCTCAACAGCTGCAAACAGGCCATTGTGGAAAATGTTTGACCTGGTTCAATTTGGTGTAGTCTTGTAAGAAAACCTGTTTCTTCTTCTCTTCTCAACAGGTGCCGAGCTGAAACAAACAGGATATTGTGGAGATGTTTTTTTAATAAGGTGGATATGTTCTATTTGGTTAAGCTAAGAAAAAACAATGTTCCCTTTTCTTCAACAGGTGTCCTACTTTGAAAGGCAGAAGAATGCGGAGAACGTTTTGCCTTCTTGATTAACAAGGAAGGTAAGTGTAGCCTAGTTTTGCAGACAACCTGTTTCTTATTTTTCAACAGATGCCCTGCTGAATAAACTGGATGATTTGGAAAGTTTTCTACCTTCTGTGAAAAACTGAACAGCTATTATTTGGTTTAGCTAATAGAAAGTCTATGTCTTCTTTTTTCGACAGATGCCCAGATGAAGAAACCGGGCAGCATGAAAGTGTTCTTTCCCTAGATTTAACAAGGAATTTACCATTTGGTTTAGCTTAAGTAATAGAAAGCCTGTGTCTTCTTCTCTTCTCAACAAGTGCCAGCTGAACAAACAAGGCATAATTTAACGTGTTCTACCATCTTTATTAGTAAGGAATTAATTATTTGGTGTAGCTTTGTAGGTCCTCTGTTTCTTCTTCTTTTCTCAACAGGTGAATAGCTGAACACTTAAATTCAAGATGGGACGTGTTCTACCTTCTGGATTAGCTTGGAATTAACAGTTTAGTCTAGCTTGCTAAAAAACTTGTTTCTTCTCTTCTCATCAATTACCCAGCTGAAGAAACAACTAAAAGCCAATATGGATAGTGGATAAACTTGGAAAGTACTCCGGTTTAGGATAAAAGAAAACCTGTTCTTCTTCTTTTCTCTGCTTTGCCCTACTGATAAAAAGGATAATACGGGGATTGTTTTGCCTTCTGAATTAAGTTTTAAAAAGGTTTAGCTAAAAAAATGAAATGTCCTCTTTCTTAACAGGTCCAAGTTAAACAAACAGCACGTTATTGGAGGTGTTCCACTTTTCGAACTAGCTGATTTAAAAGTATTATTTGGTTAAACTTAGCAAAAATTATGTTTCCATTTTACTTCATTAGGTGTAAAGCTTCAAATACAAAATAATGTGGAAACATTTTGCCCTCTTGAATAACTTTGGAGGTAAGTGTAGTGTAACTTAGTACAGACCTGTTTCTTACCCTCTCAACAGGTGCCTACTGCACAAACTTGACATTTTGCAAAGTGTTCTACCTTCTGGTTTAACTGGGACTTTACTATTTGGTTTACCTTACTAGAAAGCCCGTTTCTTCTTCTTTTCTCAACAGGTGCCCAGCTGAACAAACATTTAAAGTTAATATAGAGAGTGTTTTGCCTTCTGTATTAACTGGGAAGGTATTCCGGTTTAGGCTTGAAGAAAACTTATTCGTCTTCTCTTCTCAACAGGCGTCCTGCTGACAAAACAATTACACTATGGGGATCGTTTTTCCTCCGGAATTAAGTTTGAGGTTATTTTTGGTTTAGCTAAAATGAAAACCTGTCACGTCATATTTCTCAACAGGTGCCGATCTGAACGAACCGGACATTATGGGAGATTAAGCTTAGTACATATAATGTTTCCTTTTTTCAACAGTTGTCCTACTTTGAAAAGCAGAACAATGCGGAGAAAATTTTGTCTTCTTGATTTACTGGGAAGGAAAGTGTAGTGTAACTTAGTACAAACCTTTGGAAGGTTTTACATCATCGTGGACAACTTGGAATTTACTAATTTGTTTAGCTAACTAGAAAGTCTGTTTCTTGGTCCCTTCTGAACAGGTGCCCGGTTGAATAAACCGGATTTTATGGAAAGTGTTCTACCTTCTAGCTTAAATAAGAATTTACTACGTGATTTAGTTTAATTAAGTACTAGAAAGCCTGTTTCCTCTTTTCTTCTCAACAGGTGCATAGCGGAACAAACAGGTCAATAAAAACAGTGTTCTACCTTCTTGACTAACTGGGAAGGTATTTTGGTATAGCTTATTAATAAACCTGTTTCTTCATCATCTCTCAACAAGTTTCCAACTGAACAGTAGGACAAAATGGAATGTTTTGCCTTTTGGAAAACTGGCGATTACTATTTGGTTTAACTTAGTACAAAATCGATGTCTTCTTTTTCTCAACAGGTTCGCAGCAAAGTAAAACGGAAATTATTGAAAGCGATTTATCACCTTGATTAGCCAGGAAACCACTTTGTGCTTTAGCTTAGTACAAAACTAGTTTCTTCCTCATGTCTTGAAAGGTTCCCTGCTAGATAAACTGGACAATATGGAAAGTGTTCTACAGTTTTGAGTAACTGGGAAGGTACATTTGAGTTGGCTTAGTAGAAAGCCTGTTTTTTTCTCGTATTAGCAGGTGCCCAGCTAAAGAAACAGGTCGTATGAAAAATGAACTACCTTCTGGATTAACACTGAACTTCTAATTTGGTTTAACTTAGTAGAAAGCCTGTTCTATTTTCTTTTGTTAACAGGTGCCCAACTGAACAAACAATGAAGACCATATTTAAGGTGTTCTCACTCCTGGACTAGCAGGGAAATTTCTAAAAATCTGTTTATTCTTCTCTTCTCAACAGGTGCCAAGCTGAACAAACGGGTCAATACGAAACGTGTTCTACCTTCTAGATAAGCTGTGAAGTTACTATTTGGTGTATCTTTGTAAAAAAAACTGTTTTTCCTTTTCTTCTTAAAAGGTGACTAGCTGAACAATCAATAGAAGTGGATAAAAAGGGGTTTTATTTTTTGGTTAAGCTTGCTAAAATTCTTGTTTCATTTTCTTTTCTCGACATTTACCCAGCTGATCAAACATATCAAGCCAATATGGAGAATGTTTTGCCTTCCTGATTAACTGGGGAGGTACGGCGCTTTAGGAAGAAGAAAATCTGCTCGTCTTCGTTTCTCAACAGTTGCCCTGCTGATGAAACAGGACACTATTGGGATCGTCTTACGTTCGGAATTATGTTGAAGTTCTTATAATGGTTTAGCTAAAAAGCATACCTATCACGTCCTTGTTCCGAGTTGAGCAAACGGGACATTATGCGAGTTGTTGTACTTTTCGAACTAGATTGATTCGTATCTGCTTCGTTAAACTTAATATAAATCTTGTTTCTTTTTTTAACAGGTGTCTAGCTCTGAAAAGAAGGACAGTGTATAGAAAATTGTGCCTTCTTGATTAGCTGAGAAGGTAAGTGCTTTGTAGCTTAGCCAAAACCTGTGTATTCCCTTCTGTAAACAGGTGCCCTGCTGAATAAACTTGACCATTTGGACAATTTCTATCTTCTGGGTTAACAGGGAATTTGTTATTTGGTATAGCTAATTAGAAAACCTGTTTCTTTATTTCTGCTCAACAGGTGCCCAGCTGAACAAATCTGACATTAAGGACAGTGTTTTTACCTTCTAGCTTAACTAAGAATTTACTATTTGGTTTAGCTTATGTACTAAAAAGCCTGTTTTATCTTCTCAACAGGTTCTTAGCAGAACAAACAAGTCAATGTTGAAACGTTCTACCTTCTTGACTAACTGGAAAGTACTTTTTGGTATAGCTTAGTACAAAACCTGTTTCTTTATGATTTCTCAACAGGTTTTCAGCTGAAAAACTGGTACAAAATGGAGAGTGTTTTATCTTTTAGAGAACTGGGAAATTACTACTTGATTTCGTTTAGCATAAAATGTGGTTCTTCTTTTTGTCTCAGCAGGTTCGCAGCTAAAAAACTGGAAAATTAAGAATGCGTTCTGCCTTCTTTTTTAAACAGGAAAAAAAAGTTGTGCTTTAGCTTAGTTGAAAACTAGTTTCTCCGTCATGTCTGGAAAGGTGCCTTGCTAAATAAACTGGACGATATGGAAAGTTGTCTAAAATCTTTAATAACTTGAAAGCAATTTTTTTGGATAAGCTTAGTAGAAAACCTGTTTCCTGCTCTCTTCTCAACTTGGTGCCGAGCTGAACAAACTGGAAACTATGGGAGATGTTCTACTTTTCGAATAAGGTAGATACGTGCTAATTGTTATAATTTTTTAATAGGTGTCCTACTTTAAAAAACAGGAAAATGTTGAAAAAATCTTGCCTTGTTAGTTGACTGGGAAGGTAATTACGGTGTAGCTTTGTAGAAAACCTGTTTCTACCCTGGAAAGTGTTCTACCTTCTGGTTAACTAGGAGTTTACTGTTTGGTTTAGCTTTTAGAAAGCCTGTTTCTTCTTCCCGTTTCGACAGATGCCCAGCTGAAGAAACTGGACAGCAAGCACGTGTTCTTCCTTGTAAATTAATTATGGACTTACTAAATGGTTAAGCTTAAGTTCTAGAAAGCCTGTTTCTTCTTCTCTTCCCATCAAGTTCATAGCTGAAAAACTAGGTCAATATTGAAAGTGTTTCATCTTTAGATTATTGAGGAATTTTTTTGTTTGGTGTAGCTTTGTACATTACCTGTTTTTGTTTCTCAGCAGGTGCCAAGCTGATTAAACATTTTTAGTCAAGATGGAAAATAATCTACCTTCAGGTTTAACTTGGAATTTATCATTTAGTTTAGTTTGATAAAAAGCCCGTTTCTTCTCTTCCCAACAGGCGACCAGCTGAACAAACAAATAAGTTCAACATGGAGAGTGTTTTGCCTTTCAATCAACTATTAACTTTGAAGATACTCCGGTTTAGGCTAAAAAAATGTTTTCTCCCTCTTTTCTCAACAGGTGCCCTGCTGATAAAAAAAAGTATAACATGGGCGATGTTGTACTCTTAAACTAGGCGGATACGTACGTTTTGGTTAAGCCTAGTAGAAAAAATGTTTCCTTTCTTTCCACAGATGTCCTACTTTGAAAAGCAGGACAATATCGAGAAAATTTTGCCTTCTTGATTGAATAGGAAGGCAAGTGTTGTGTAACTTAAACAAGTCCTGTGTCTTCCCCTTTCAACAGTCTCCCTGTCAAATAAACTGGACACTTTGGAAAGTGTTTGATTTAGCTAACTAGCAAACCTTATTCTTCGTCTCTTTTCAATAGGTGCCAAGCTGATCAAACCGGACAATATGGAAAGCGTTCTACCTCATAGTTTAACTAAGAATTTACTACTTGGTTTAGCTTAAGTAAGAGAAAGCTTGTTTCTCCTTCTCTTATTAACAGGAGCTTAGTGGAACAAACAGGTCAATATGGACAGTGCTCTACCTTCTTGAGTAACGGAAAAGGTATTTTTGGTTGAGTCTAGGTTTCTTTATCAACTCTCAACAGCTTCCCATGGGGACAAAATGGAGAGTGTTTTATCTTTTTGGTAACTTGGAAGTTACTACTTGGTTTAGCTTACTATAAAACTTATCTTTTTTTTTTCTTCTCACCAGGTTTGCAGCCCAAAACTGTGAAATATAATATGTTTTCTATTTTTTGATCAATCAGGAAACTACTTTGTGCTTTAGCTTAGTAGAACGCTAGTTTCTTCCTCGTGTCTTGAAAGCTACCTGCTTAGTAAACTGGACAATTGGAAAATTGTCTACCGTCTTGAGTAACATGGAAGCTATTTTTAGGTTTAGCTTAGTAGAAAACCTGTTTCTTGTTCTCTTCTCAATTTGGTGCCGAGCTGACATTATAGGAAGTGTTCTACTTTTAGAATTAGTTGGCAAAAGTACTATTTGGTTAAGCTTAGTAAAACAATTTTTCTACTTTTCATCAGGTGTTGTACTATGAAAAGCAGGACAATGTAGAAGTAGTTTTGCCTTCTTGATTGATTTGGAAGGTAAGTGTGGTGTAGCATTTTAAAAATCCTGTTTCTTTTTCTCTTCTCAACAGGTTCCAAGCTGAACAAACAATTAAAGTCAAAGTGAAAAGTAATCTACCTCCTGGATTAACTAATTAGAATTTACAATTTGGTTTTTCTTGCTTAAAAGCTTGTTTCTTCTCTTCTCAACAGGTGACGAGCTGAACAAACAACTAAAAGCAATATGGAAAGTGTTTTGCCTTCTGGTTTATCTGGGAAGGTACTTCGATTTAGACTAAAAGAAAACCTGTTAGTGTTTTCCTCTCAACAGGTGCCCTGCTGATAAAAAAGGCGATATGGGGATCGTTTTTCCTGCTGAATTAAGTTTAAAAAATGTGTTTCGGTTTAGCTAAATAGAAAACTTGTTATGTCTTCTTTCTCAACAGGTGCCAAGCTGAACAAACAGCACATAATCGAAAGGGTTCTACCTTTTGAACTGTTTAATTTAAAAATGGAAAAATCTTGTCCTCTTGACTAGCAAGGAAGATAAGAGTGGTGTAACTTAGTACAGACATGTTTGTTCCCCTCTCAACAGGTGCCTACTGAATAAACTTGACATTTTGGAAAGTGCTCTATCTTCTGGTTTAA
Source organism: Umimayanthus nakama (assembly GCA_027574985.1). Lineage (NCBI taxonomy): Eukaryota > Metazoa > Cnidaria > Anthozoa > Zoantharia > Parazoanthidae > Umimayanthus > Umimayanthus nakama. The sequence continues at coordinate 4,391 of JAOBRG010346845.1, read as the reverse complement.
CTAGAGCTTCACGATTTGGTTTACAAGAAAGCCTGTTTTTGCTTCTCTTTTCTCGACAGGTGCCCGGCTGAACAATAAGACAATATGGAAAACGTTCTACCCTCTAGCTTAACTAAGGTAACACTATTTGGTTTAATTAAGTTCTAGAATGCGTGTTTGCTCTTCCCTTCTCAGCACTTGCCAAGCAGAACAAACAGGTCAATATAGAAAGTGTTCTACCTTCTCTATTAAATGCGAGTTTATTATTTGGTGTAGCTTTTTAGAAAGCCTGTAACTTTCTCTTTTGTTAATAGCTGCCCAGCTAAACAAACAATTCAAATCAATATCTTAAGTGTTCTATTTTCTGTACTAACTTGGATTTACTATCTGATGTCGATTTGAAGAAAGCGAGTTTCTTTTCTTTTCTCAACAGGTGCCCAGTTGAACAAACAGGTCACTATGGAAAGTATTCTTTCTTCGTGACTTATTCTGGATTTACGTTTTTTGTGCAGCTTTTTAGAAAGCCTGTTTCTTCTTCTTTTCTATATAGATGCCCAGCTGAACAAACCATTAAAATTGATACGCAAAGTGTTCTGCTTTCTGAGTTTAGTTCTATTTTATTACTTGGTTTAGTTTACTAGACCTTTTTTTTCCTTTCTCAACAGGTGCCAAGCTGAACAAACAATTAAAGTCATTACGAAGAATTTTATCTTCTGGATTTATTGGGGAAGGTACTCCGGCTTAGCCTAGAAGAAATCTGGTTCGTTTTCTTTTCTCAACAGTTGCCCTGCTGTTAAAAACAGGACACTATGGAATCGTTCTCCCTTGAAGTTATCATTTGGTTTAGCTAAAAAGGGAAACCTGTCAATTTGACATTATGGGAGATGTTCTACTTTTCAAGTTTGGTGGGTACGTACGTTTTAGTTAAGCTTAGTAGACGTAATGTTTCATTTTTTCAACAGGTGTCCTACTTTGAATAGCAGCCTAATGTGGAGAAATTTTTGCTTTCTTGATTAACTCGGAAGGTGAGTAAAGTGTAACTTAGTACAAAACCTGTGTCTTCCCCTCCTAACAGGTACCCTATTAAATAAACTGGATACTTTGGAAAGTGTTTTATCTTCTGGGTTAACTTGGAGTTTACTATTTTGTTTAGCTAACTAGAAAACCTGTTTTCTTTGTCTCTTCTCACCAGGTACTCGGCAGAACAAACCAGACAATATAGAGAGTGTTCTACCTTCTAGCTAAAATAAGAAAATACCACGTGATTAAGCTTAAGTACTAGAAAGCCTGTTTCCTCTTCTCTTCTCAACAGGTGCTTAGCGGAACAAACAAGTCAATAAGAACAATGTTCTACCTTCTTGACTAACTGAGAAGGTATTTTTGGTACAGCTTAGTAACAAACCTGTTTCTTCATATCATCTCTCAACAGGTTTCCAGCTGAAAGCAAGGGTAAAATGGAGAGTGTTTTACGTTTTGGAGAACCGGGAAATCATTCTTTGACTAAGCTTAGCTTAGCTTAGAATAAAACCTATTTCTTCTCACCAGGTTCAAAGCCGAAAAACTGGAAAATAAGGAATGTGTCCTACCTTCTAGATTAATTAGAAAGATACTTTGTGCATAGAGGAAAACTTGTTTCTTCGTCAGTTCTTGTTAAATAAGCAGGACAAAACTGGAAAGTGTTCTACCGTCTTGATTAACTGCATGGGAAGCTATATTTCTTGGTTTAGCTTTGTAGAGAACCTTTTCCTTGTTCTGTTCTCAGGTGCCGAGCTAAACAAGCCGGACATTATGAGAGATGTTCTACTTTTCGAATAGGTGGAAACGTACTTAGTATAAATAATATTTCTTTTTTATCAACAGGTATCCTACTTTGAAAAGCAGGAAAATGTGGAGATAGTGTGGTATAGCTTAAAACAAACTGGATGATTTGAAGTGGGAATTTACTATTTGGTTTAACTCATAGAAAGCTCGTTTCTTCTTCTTCTTCTCGACAGATGCCCAGCTGAGGGAACCGGACAATATCGAAGTGTTCTACCTTGTAGACTTAGCATTTACTATTTGGCTTAGCTTAAATTCTAAAAAACCTGTCTTTTTCTCTTCTCAACAAGTTTACAGTTTGAAACTATTCTACCTTGCGGATTATTTAGGAGTTTACTATTTGGTGTAGCTTTGTACAAAACCTGCTTCTTTTTCTCTTCTCAATAGGTTCCAAGCTGAACAAACATTAGAAAGGTAAACTACCTTAACTAATACTATTTGACTTAGCAATAATAAAGTCCATGTGGAAAGTGTTCTACCTTCTGGGTTGACTGGAAATTTACTATTTGGTTAGGCTTACTAGAACTCTCTTTCCAGCTGAACAAACATTTAAAGTCAATATGGAGAGTTTTCTACCTTCTGTACTAATTGGGAAGGTTCTGTTTGATTTAAGTTAGTAGCAATCCCGTTTCTTCTTTGTCTTTCACCAGGTACCAAGCCGAACAAACAAGTTAATATGGAAGTGTTCTACCTTCTTGATTAACTGGGAGGGTACGTTTTGGCACATCTTAGTTAAAAACCAGTTTCATTTTCATCTCTCAACAGATTCCCAACTGAAAAAAGGGACAAAATTGGAGAGTGTTTTTTCTTTTGGGTAACTTTGAAGTTACTATTTATTTAGCTTAGTACTAAACCTATTTCTTCTTTTCTTCTCGACCAGAAAGTGTAGAATGTGTTCTACCTTCATGATTAGCTAGGAAGGTTCTTTGTGCTTACGCTTAATAGAAAACTAGTTTCTTCCTCATGTCTCGAAAGGTGTCTTGCTTAATTGACCGGACAATATTTAAAGTGCTCTATCGTCTTTTGTAACTGGGAAGCTACTTCTTGGTTAAGCTTAATAGAGAACCTATTGGCTTCTTTTTTTATCTTAAAAAGTGCCTAGCTCAACAAACAGGACAATATTGAGAGTATTTTGCCTTTTAGATTAACTGGCAAGATACTATTTAATTTAGTTCTGTAGAAAACCTGTTTCCTCTTCTCTTCTCATCAGGTGCCATGCTGAAGAAAAAGGGCATCGTGGAGAGTGAGCTACCTTCTTTGTTAATTGGGAAGGTACTTTCTTCCATTTGATTAATCCTAGAAGAGAACATGTTTCTATTTCATCTCTCGACAGGAACTTAGATATAAAAACAGGACAATATGGAGATTGTTTTGCCTACTGGATTAACTGGGATGCTATTTTGTGTCTTAGGCTAGAAGAAAACCTGTTTCTCAACAGGCGTCCTGCCGATCAAAAACGTCAACATGGGTTTGTTCTACCTTCCGTAACAAGTTTAAGTTATAATTTTGTTTATCTAAAAAGAAATATTGTGACGTCTTCTCTCTCAACACGTTGCCGAGCTGAAAATACAGGACATTATCGGAAATATTCTACTTTTCGAATTAAGCGAATACGTACTGTTTGGTTAAGGTTGAGTAGTAACAATCCTGTTTCTACTTTTCTCAACAGGTGTCCAGCTTTAAAAAAAAAAACAGGAAAATGTTGAGAAAGCTTTTCCATCTGGAGTAACTGAGGTGATGTAGCTACATTGAAAACCAGTGATCAGCTTAAGAAACAGGACAATGTTGAGTGTTGCACCTTCTGTATTAATCGGGAAGGATCTATTTTGTTTGGCTAAGTACTTAGAGAACCGGTTTGTTCTTCATCTTTCAACAGGTGCCCAACCGCAAAAACTTAACTGTATGGAAAGTATTTTGCCTCTGGATTTACTGGAAAGGTAGTCTGTGGCTTGGCTTAGTAGAAAACCTGTTTCTCATTTGTCTCTTCCCCTGCTGAAAAACTGGACAATATGGAGAGTTTTCTACCTTCTGAAGCTTCTGGGTTTACTGGGAAGTTACTGTTTAGCTTGGCTTGGTTTCAAAGCTGGTTCGTCTTTTCTTCTCAACAGGTGACCAGCTGAAGAAACAGGAAGTTATGAAGTGTTTTACTTTTTGGGTTGACTTGGAAGATACTATATGGTTGGGCTTGAGGAAAATATGTTTCTTTTTTCTCTTTTTAACTGATGACAGGTTGGAGACAACTTGGATTTTATTGCAGTACAAATAATTGTATTAGTAATTATGACAAAGTAACTGACAATAAATTGTTCTTTTGTTTTCAACAGGTCATAAACTGGTGAAGATAGAGTGTACTGCAGCGGTGATGGTGCCACCTGGTTGATGTACGTGTATGTGTGTACGTAAGTGAGTGAGGCTCCCGAGTGATTTACTGTATAATGAACTAGCAAACTATTCAATGTAGTAAAAATAGCGACTATTAAAAGAAAACCCTGAAATCTTTGATCGTCTCTAAATATTAACTTTAGTAACAGTTAGAAGTTTTTTATATGGCTCAAATTGTTAAAACGGTACTGTTAGTTTTAGTTTTGTATTTT
>JAOBRG010346834.1:0-13890 GCA_027574985.1 Umimayanthus nakama | reverse complement strand
ACATTTGTCCAAAAACTTAAGAACAACGAGGTTCGGCCAAAATTTACTGGTTCTTATAAAAAAGCGGGTCGGGTATTTGAAATATTTTAGGAGTTATTTCTTACTGTTGTTGTTTTTACAAGTACTTTTTAAAATGAAAACAGCTTAAGAACAATTGAGGCGACATTTGGTCCAAAAACTTAAGAACAACGAGGTTCGGCCAAAATTTACTGGTTCTTATAAAAAAAGCGTGTACGTATCATTCTGCTATATGCCTTTATCATATGTAATATATTTAAAACACCTATGTCCTAACATCAGTCCTTTTTACTATTGTAAACCAGTTATGAAGAATAGGCACAAAAATATTAAAATAAACTGAAGCTGTGCTGTGGTTCGGGGGGGGGGGAGTTTCCGTATATTGGCTATACGGGTATGTGCTGCTGGTAAAAAATTGGTCTAAAACAGGATCCCGTTTAACGGGATCGCTAAGCAGACAAAACTGGTAATAACTAGTCTGCAGTAGGGTTGGAAATAAATGGGTACTCTGGTACAGAGTCACAAAAATTTCAAAATTTACTCTAGCTAGTAAAGCGTAGGACTTTCGCGAAGCAAGTGACACACCCCCATCCTAACTACATGGGAGTTCCTCTACCCCTCCCCCCACCAGGCTGTGATATGAGCACGTGCTAGCCAAAAAGGTAAATGAGCAAATTCCGCATCACAAAAATAAGAGAAAAACAAATCTTTTAGATAAAGTGCGGTTCAGGTGATGTGAAGATTTGTAAAGAAGCAGCCTGTGTGAAGGGTCTCCTAGGGGGTTCGTTGTTCGTACAGCGACTCGGGCTAGTGAACAACATTAATTGTTCTTACTTAAACAGTTTCAATGAAAAGAGCACAAATTGATTTCTGAGACCAAATTGTTTACACCAAGTATTTAGGTTATTCAACCATTTTTTCTGCAATGATTGTTCTAGTGGGCTCTGAGGCTCCACCGCACTTGTGTGACAGGTTTATTAAACCAAATCACAAAACGGTTGCCCAAAATCAACACTTACAATAAAACTGTGTTGTAGATCCCTCTGTGTAGATCAGCTGGAGCCAGGAGGGAGTATATTTAAATAAAAAGTTGTTTAACATAGAGTCACCACTACTAATGAGTTAGCAAGCAACCGTAAAATAATTCGGATACACTTGTAAGCGAAGTATCAACTTGAAGTATTATCGCAGGACTTGACATTGATTTTAGGGAATTCGTTTGTAAGCAAGGGAAATAACAGTAGCTTAAATGTGGCACTTTCTGGTACAAGGCAATGAAATAAACCTTGAATTGGGAAACATTTCAGATCCGTTACTTACAGTTCTCTTCCTTTGCACACTGTTAGCCCTCTGAGCCAGAAGGAAAACGCCCTATAACGTGTCGCTGAATTCTTCTAAGCTGTATCTATAATTTCCTTGTAATCAGGTTGGGAGAATTTTGGTGTTCATCTCAAATAAATTGCTGTGTATTATCAATTGCTTTATTCTCATTACCAAACAAATTGTTTTGTCTGGATAATTCAAAGGAGAATTTACATGCTGATAAGCTGGCTTGGATTGGAAGGGTTAACAAGAGGTACATCAAAGCTTCTGGCCAGCGCTCTAGCTTTGTTTTATGTGAGTAAGACCAAATTAAGGACTAAGCACTGGCCAAAAATGTAGGCAATAAGATAAACTATCTCAATCACGTAGATGTTTAACGAAGTAGACACACACATTAGTTCTGTTTTCATGTTATATATTTGTTCATTAGTTTTTTTATTAATATTTTTCGTTATCTTATTTTTCTTCATCTCTCTATATATTGAAGCTGTTCAAACTGGTCTATTGATGGAACTGTACAGCAAAACAACTTATGCTCTTCCTATTCCAAAGAGACAACGTTTTCCAAGTTCTTTTCAAAGCATGGAACGACAAACGCAAAATTATTTCATTGTTCAGCGAACTTGTTATTTGAATTAAGTGTTCAAAAAGATTGCTTCACAAATATTAAGCCGGATTTATAGATACGATTAGTTTACGGACAGCTTTGAATGCAATAAGAAAAGCCTGAGTAGCTGGCTGCGTTTTGAAATACCCCCTCCCCTCTTCCCTCAATCAATATTGACATTTAAGTTTATCATTGTTGATTGCGACCTGTCTTGAGTCAACTTTGTACTGGCACGGGGGGGAGGGGGGGGGGGGAGAGGCTAGTAAAGTCGACTATTATTTTTGATGCATGTATGTGTCTATTAAGTTTGTCTTCGGCTGCAACATTGTCCAGGACTGTAGTTTACAAAACTGGAAATAATAAATATTTAAGAGAGTCTGAAAAATGAGATATCAGTAATAAAAATTCGGCAACGTTGGTATTTTATAAGTTATGTGATTGACTCACTTTGTCTATCTCCGATTAACGGAAACTGTTCACTTCCAGAGGCCATGGATAATTTTGCGGAGTGAATAAAACAATGTCCGGCGTCAACATTCGTTTTTCAGTAGTGACAGAGTAAAAAATTTTGAAATTCTTTACCTTTCTTGAAGGGATTGTGTTGTCACCGAGTTTGTATGTGCTAATACAAATATTTTCTTCAATCTGTAGTGGCTTAATACAACACTATTCACCTCGATGCTTCGCCTATACATGAATATCATGTATATTACACAAGAAACCAGTGAACACTGTCCGTTTTCAAACCTTTGTATCGTATAAGTATTTAGAATATAGTTATGTGTGAATGCTCTATGCTCCCGTAATCCAGCTTTTTAAGCTGCAATAGGTGTTTAACAAACTATTATACTAATGTTCTTCAACTATTCACCTCGATTTCAGAGAACAATTCTTAAGTATAATCAGAAAACTAGGACTTAGAAAACGTTCAGTTTTATGTAGCTATCCGACATTGTCATCTTTCTCCTTGTCCTAAAACAACGGGTAACTCAAATCATATGAGGAAAAGTGAGAACAGAAAGTTGCTCATCAACTAAATTTGACTCATGGTACTTCGATTTCGATTATTTGTGCATCAATCTTCATGTTTAAAATCCTTTCTACACAACATTACATATCTGACTTGTAGTCAGTCCTCAGCCCGGTGTGAGTGGGTATTATCAAAATAAATAAAAAGTAAAAAAGTAATATTTTTATTTCTCTACAAGAATGCACAAGTTTCCTTTTTTTATCCCTCTAGATATTTCTTCTTGATCAGCCTCAAATAAATTGTCCGCATGAGTGTCCTAAAAAGGGAAAAGAGATTAGACGCTTATTTGAATTCAAAGGTTTAGCTGAAATTGCTAGACGAGCAGAATGGGAAATAAATGTTTTCTTAGGCATCGGTGAAAAATTGGAAATACCAATATTTAGTTACGTTTGTGATAAGGTTTAACTACTGAAATTTAGTAAACATCATACGTTGAGAGAAAGGGCCATCAAGAGCCAGTTAATTTTAACTTAAACAGTTGAAAAAATCGGAGGATTACCCTTGTCTTTTTCGGGAAACATCAAAATTGTGGTTGTCCTGCCGAAACCAGAAGAGCCACCTCATTTGTTTTAGTTTTTACCCTATGCGTTTTTGTTTGTTGTTTTCTAAAAGTAAGTTTTTCCGTAAAGGAAAATTACCAAAAAGGAAAGTTATTAAAAAGAACACAACTGTTGTTACAAAGCATTGCTAACAATGTTTCATAGTATGCTCCAAACTAGTAGTAGTAACACTTGATAAGACCGGAACAGATATTTATGTTCCTTAACTTCAGTTAAACTTTCTCACTCTTACCTTATGACAACCTTTTATTCATTCAGTGCGACACACTGTCAATAGTGGCTGACACAGAGCTGTCCATGGCATCTGGAAACACACGAAGAACTTTTATAATTAATAAGTTAGTTAGTTAGTTCGTACGTACCTAAGGTTCTGATCCTTTCTTTGAAGATGCTTTGGCAGGCAGCGTTAGCCGTATTAGGCCTAGTTTAGACATCGTGCTTTCACCGCACCGAACTCAATTATTTCAATTTGGCGCGGTGAAAACACGCTGAAAGCTCGATGTCTAAACTGGCACACCGAATGGATTAAGCACTGTGCCAAAACTTGGTGCGGTAAACTTGTGCGACCAGCATATTTCAGTCCAAAAGCAATTGGGTGCGGTGCTCGGTGCCGTGTCTAAAACGCAACCTTGCCTTGACCGTGTCAGACACCGCGCCGAATGGAATTGAGTTCGATGCGGTGAAGCACGATGTCTAAACTAGGCCTTAGTGTTCTCTGGTTGGAAATGTCGGCAGTCGCAGCCCGTCGACGAAACTAATTACAGCTTTTAGGGGGCTAGTGACGCTTTTATTTTGTATCTTAGTTCAGGTCAAATGTACGAGTTTTAGCTCCACATGAGGTGGCTTTCGGCAACCTCCACATTCTACACAAAAAGGCTCCACAAAGAAGAATTTTTTACATGAAATCTCTGTCAATCAGACGCCACGTTAGTTTGCATTTAGAGTTTACTATCCTGTATACTTTGTTTCTTAAGTTTTCACTGTCTTGTACTATAAAAGTTCTAAGCTTCCTGAGTGAAAAAAACTACACAACTTTGCAATGTTTTTGAGCATGAATGCAATTATAAACTAAACATTGATTAACAAACAAAAGAGAAATGTATATTGCGCAATGCTACTGCAGACACTAACATGGCGCGGCTATGCACAATATTTGCTTCAGTTGATTCGGTCTTGCTACACTCACAATAATTTTCACTGCATAAAACGTTTCTGTCAAAGTACATAAATGTTTTGATTTTTGTGACCAGCGGGACGCGAACACTTATGGCAATGGCAGTGGTTAAAAAATGCAAACCTCTTGAGCTCTCGAACAAAACGCAGTTTTCATTCAGCCCAAATTTTTTGAAAACTTTATACAACAGAGTTGAAAATAAGTAACAACCAGAGCTTTGCAACAGCAATATTTGAGACTTACGTATTTACAACGTCACGTTTTAACCAATATTAATCTCAAAGACTAGTAGAAAGCTGAAGTGATAGTAGTGAAATCGATTGTCAATGCTGAAATGATATCGAACAGTTAATGGCATATAACAACCTACGCTGTGGTTTGCATAGATTTTGCATTATTCCACGGACGTATCAACTTACAAAATCATTTCATAAACTTTCTAAATACTTTACCTTGATTAATTTGATTAGAAACGGGGTCGGAGACAAATCCAACCGGAATTGGGGAGCCTGTTGGTTCTAAATCATCTTCACTTCTTCCAGGAGCAGATGAGGTTGTCACAAAAATAGACGTTGTTGGATCAATGGACGAGGGAGGTGTTGGAGTGGCAGTTGGACCGTCGGAGTTTGGACTTGGCTGTTCTACTGTAACATTGGAAACAGGTCCAGCCTCCACATACTGTGGTACTTGGCTGTCTTGATCTTCTAAACCTTTAAAGAGTGAGGAGGGACTGTCAAGGCTGGCTGAACTGTTTATAGGTACGTTTACGACTGGACTGGAAGAAGATTCTTCCCGAAGGCTGGAATCGGACTGTGAGGCTTCTTGTACTGCTGGCGGTTCGTAGGAAAACGCTGTCACTTGTGCTGGCTTTGAAACTAAACCTCCGGGTGGACCATAATCTATCGAACCAAAAATATGATTTGGTTTAAATTCTACACCGGAGCCATGATTGGCTTGTGATGATGATAAATCGTCATTTCGGGGCGTTGATTCGATGACAGGTGAAGTTTCTTCTACCGACGGTGGTTCGTATGCAAAGAACCCCTTTTTCTTTTTCTTTAATTTTTCACTGGATAGTCGTTGCTTGGCAAATGGTTTTCTCTGGAGTTCATTAACATTATGCTGGCTGTAAGAACTCTGTCGCTCGTTAGCAGTTGGCTGTACATAAGCATTAGGTTCTTTATAAGCATTTTGTTGTCCATTAGCGTTTGGTTGTTCATAAGCATTTTGTTGTTCGCTAGCATTTGGTTGCTCATTAGCTTCAGTAGTAGTTGCTTCATAAGTCTTTGGAGCAATATCGGTCGGTTCGACGTCGTTGGATTTTGATGATTTGGTTGTTTGAATATGAGAAGCAATAAATGCATGGGCAGAGTTACCTTCACTTTTACTCTTAATGTGACTTGACTCGCTGGAGGTCATGTCTCCATTACTTGGAGTTCCATTTGATGAACCGGTTGACTTGGGATGTTCCTCATTATTATGCCCCATGTACTCTGACGGCTGCATACTGTCAGAACCTTCCTTATGCATAGTTTCCTGATAGTAGTCAGGAATTTTCCCCTGCTGCCGATAATTGTGCTTAACTGACTCTATTCTCTGCTCACTATCAGACCTTTGACCATTATGTGCAACAGCCATAGAAGAGACATCTTTGTGACTGGTTGAAGTTTCAGCTTCGGGATGGCGATATTTGTAGTCACGATCATTACCTTTTGCTGTCATGCTACTTTGGGAAGATTGCATTGCAGGAGACTCACTTGAAGAATGTGGTTCGTCCGTGGAAGCGCCGAGGTCTTGTTCATAGCTAGCATCCGGTTTTCGATCGTAAGAAGAATACTCATGGCTTGAAGAACTCTCCCCATCAGGATGTCGAGATTCATGTTCAAAACCAAGACTTTTGCTGTAATCGGATTTCACGATACTTTGAGAATCTTGGTTTGATTTTGATTTAAACGATTCTGTTGATGAGTGCGCTTCTTCCTGAGCAGCCATGTTTCCTTTCCCATGGTGAAGATTTTGCTTTGATTTGGATGATTTATCTTGACTACTTGCCACAGTCTCAACTTCAGGATGGCGGTATTCGTATTCACGGTCTTTTCCTTTTACAGGACTCGGTTTCATATCACTGTGGGAACCTTGCACCGGTGTTGACTCGGTCTTAGCAGATTCGATAGGCAAATGTTTTTCACCAGTGATAACATTATGGTCTCTTTCATAGCTAGCACTAGGTTTTGGAACGCCAGAAGGATGCTCTAGGCTGGGAAGACTATCGACAGAAAGATGTTGAGGTTCATGTTCAAAGTCAAAACTTTTTGAGTCTTCTGGTTTTTCGATACTTTGATTTGGTCTTGACTGAGTTGAAGTATATTCGTTAACCGGGTGTGTCTTGTCAAAGGAAACGTGGTACTGTTCTTCGTGATAATTGTTGGTTTTTGGTTTAAGTTCAGGTGGCTCTACCACCGAAGGAATTTCCAACTCAAAACTCTTTTCGTGATGTTCACTTGTGTCCGTGCTTCTGTTGCTACCGACATTGTTCGGTAGCCATTCTTGAATATTTTCGGTTGTAGTAATTGATGGACTTTCTGCATGAGTTATGCTGGGTTTGTGCCCGTGAGAAGCTCTACCCGCAGACTCGAAGCTTGGTATAGAATCTGTTTCTACAACGACGGGTACTTCAAGATTAGAGGTACTTCGGTTTTGATTCTCAGCTGCGCCAGGAACTGCATTGACACTGATGCTATGTGTTTCTTCACCATGCTTCTTTTCACTAACTGTTGGAGCATTCTCATGTTCAGAAACTTTCTGTGACTTCTGGTCACCGTGGTTTTCAAAGGACTCAAGTCTTGAAACATTAGTTGCAACTGACGCTTGAGCATTTTCATGTTGGGTTACTTTCTGTTCTTTTTGGTCCTGGCGGGTTTCAGAGGACTGAGAACTTGAAACAGGTGTTTCTGGTTCGACGTCTGAGGAATCGTCCGAGTTATGAATAGGAGCTTGGTTCTCTGCGGCACCTGGGACTGCGTTGTAGTTAATATCACTGGATGGTTCTTCTTGACTGTGTTCAGCTATCGGCGTTTCCTCAACAGAAGGTTTTTCGTACAAGCTTTCAAGGCTTGACTCATCATGAGTATTTGAAGGAGGTTCTCCGATCTCTTCCACGGGTTTAGTCCTTTCCGATTTAATTTTATGGCTCTCTTTGTCAGACGTTTGTAAGTGGTTGTCAATAAATACAGAACTGCTGTTGTGACCTGTATAAGTATCAGCTGGCGCATTTGCTTCCGATTCTTGGAATGATTCTGCAGTTGATACAGAGCCTTCTTTATCAGAGTGTTTCGCGTAGCTGTTGAGGAAATTAGAACTCGAGGAATTAGCAGAGTTTTGTTGCTGTAACTTGTCAGAAGTTTTTTTAGAGACTTCGATCGGACGAGACGACTCAGGTCTCAAACGTGAAGCTTCTCTTCCAGAAGACATTAAACTGCTCTCGACGAAAGCATTGCCAGGATTGTCCCCTCCTTTCAAAGAATCAGTCGTTGTGTCGTCCTTAGATTGTTGTTCAGATTTATGTAAAGAAACGCTTTCGTCTTGTTTGGTTTCAGACTTCTCTTTGTCAGATGATTTAGCATAGCTCTCAATAAAAGCAGAGGCACTGGAAGGGGCAGCACTGGACTTCTCTGAAGAAGAATGTCCTTTGGAAGTTTCGTGGCTTCCGGGCATACCAGATTGAGACATCGGTATCTCTGACGAAGAGTGCTCGTTATTAGAAGTGTCATGACTTTCGGGCATGCTAGATTGAGAAGTTTCCGTCTCTGACGAAGACTGTCCTTTGGAACTGTCATGTCTTTCGGACACACTGGATTGAGAGGACATTGTCTCTGAGTAAGAATGTTTATTTGAAGTGTCATGACTTTCAGACATACTAGACGGAGAGGTCGCTGTGTCTGACAAAGAATTTTTATTGGAAGTGTCATGGCTTGTTGTCTTACTAGGTTGAGACAAACCGGGCATTTCCGATGAGCTTGAAGAGGTCATCGAACTATCCGTGCTAGCCATTGAAGTAGCCACGCTATTTTCACCCTCCAACTGTGATTGAGATTGTGGATCTGCAAATATCAAAAGCAAAATCCTTGTTAACTTCATCACCTAACTAACAACAAAACAGCAACATTAGTAACAACAATCTATTTAACATTGACTATGTTTCAAGGCATCAGTTGAAACTGTACAATGAACAAAGTGAGATAGAGAAAACTAAACATTTAAAAGACTATAAATGTACAAATGAAGAAAAAAACTAACCATAGAGCAAAAGCTTTGCTTAAGATATAATTTTAACACTTTTTTGATAAATTCTACACGGATATATATCTGCAGTAGTTAGAGTTTCATCCTTCCTTGTTATCAGACATTTAAAAACATCTAGGTAAACAAGTTTTCTAAAACAAGGGTTAATTGTTTAGTTACAGAAAAATGTTTTGTAGTTGTATTGACTGCGATTAACAAAAGCAATCAAGTCTTGAAATTGTATAGACTTAAATGAAAAGAAATTAGCAACCTCAAATATGCGGGATGTTTTTTACAACGTTGTCCTAGAAACCAGTTGGTAAATCCAAGACAAATTTAGTCCATTATTTTAACGTTCCAAGAAAATAAGTTAAACGTAGTTAACACAATTGTTTAGTCCAAAAGATAGTCAATGAAAGATAATTAGAATCCATACCATTTATTTGATCTCGTTGATCAGCAGCTTCGGTTCTGCCAGGCTTATCTTCAACTTTAACACCTAGTTTCTGAAGTCCTTTCCCTAAACTTACAAGAAGTTCTGGAAGTGAAGACTTTGGTTTTGGAACCGTTGACTTTTTTGTCTCTTTTGCATCTTTTACTGGGTTCTCATCCTTTGGTTTCTCTGGCGTGAGTTTAAGTGGAGGACGAATCCTTGATGGTACTTGTAAAGGTTGCTGAGCTTCCATGAAGCTAGCTACATCTCCTTTGCCTTTTGTAACTTTCACGTCATCTTTAGGTTTTAGGATGGTGGGTTTGTCTTGCTTTCGTCTGACCTTGTTGTTTTGCTTGTGTTGATGGTGATGATGACGGCGGTGATGATGATGATCACGGTGGTGGTGATGGTGTTTGCGGTGATGATGATGGTGATGGCGATGATGATGATGATGGTGGTGATGGTGGTGATTGTCTTTGAGACTATGATGATGATGGTGGTGGTGGTGATGATGATGATTGTCTTTGAGACTATGATGATGATGATGATGGTGGTGGTGGTGGTGATGATGATGATGGCGATGATGATGTTTGTGGTGCTTCAATAATTTACCATGTTTCGTTTTGTCATGGTGGTGATGATGATGGTGGTGGTGATGATGATGATGGTGGTGGTGGTGATGATGGCCGTGATGATGGTGCTTTTTCGCTAATCCATGCAGCTTCTTTAACAAACTTGTTTTTTTTGAACCGTGGTCTCTTCCTGGTGAAGAAGAAATGATTTAGGTACCTACCTAAGCGTGAAAAGGTTAGAGAAACAAATACTTTTGTGGTATGGAAAAACCAGAAAGCTTTTTCAACAGAAGATAAAATTTGTATCCCTAACCCTTCTACATTCAAAATGCTTCGCAGGATGAGTTTATGTTAACTAATTAACTTCATACAATAGTGTTAGCGTAGGGTTATCTTAGAAATAACACAATGTTCACTTGTTACTAAGGTTTTTCTTTTGTAAATTACGTATACGCATCTATTTATAAAAGTTGTCTGGTGAATTTGAGTTCTCGCCGTCTTCCCAGATCGACATGTAAAGTTGTAGGACGTCAAAAGTATGCACTAGAATAAGAACTATGACTGGAAAATGATAAAGTACAAAAGATATCAGCTAAACACTTAAAGGTAACCAAATTGGTATTTTAGTGTATTTTTAGTCATTTAAGTCATAAAAGTCAGGGATATAAGTCCTTTTGGTTTGCGTTTCCAACAACGCAAGAAACAATTTAAAACCTTTTATAAAATTAGAAGGAAACATTTTCGTCTTGTAAGTAAAGAGCAATTAACACAAATTGAAAAAATCCGCCTTTACTACAAAATAGTTTAGGACCCACGAATGTATAATCTTTTTGAGAGGTCATTATAGTACGTTGTAGACCTCATTGACCAATCAATTCTTGTTTTGATTTAGTTTCCTTGTTTTCATGGCGATGAATAGGTTGACTGGTGGAAAGTGAATGTTATAACGTTTTAAGAATAATGTTTTCAGTACCGGCGAGGGGCCAAAAAGACATAGTAGAAATGCTAAATCATTTATAGTTAACACTGAATTTACGTTGGAATAAGTATTTACTAGAAGGAAAATGGGCGAATATACCTTGCTGTTGTCATATTCTTCTGATAATTAGTAGTATTCGGTTTGTCGAAATTATAAACCTCAAAAATGAAACATTTGGCAGATTGAATAACGATGTTTTGCCTTTGGATTAACACCAATATACATCCTTTCAATTTATTCAAATAATGTCGTCAACACTACACAACTAAACAAACTTAAAAACCAACTCCGTTTTATAAACTGATAAAGTTGTAGTTGTCACACAAAACCCTTTTTAAAAACATGAAGCGGATTTCGCTCAACTGAACAACCCGACCACGAACTGTGGACATTTTTAAACCAGCTTGATGTTTATTGAATTTGCTTCAGTTCAGAACAGATACGAATTCACTGCAAAATAAACCAAAACTATATCCTAGGCTAGCGTTAAACACCAACGTACAGTGTTTCAGTGTCGTGAGTTACTGCTTGGTTTTATGAAAAAGACATCTGCTACATTGGTTGAATATTTATTTGGTCTTGCGAGCAAAAGAGCGTGAAGCAAAACATGTGACATAATGGTTGACTAGGCGGCCCACGACCGTTGTTAGTCGAAACATGACAAAAAATCTCATTTTACATGAACGAAGTATCTAACTTTACATGGGGTTTATTCAAAAGTGTACCGTCGTAGTTAGCCAGATTCAAGAACGTTAATTAACAAAGTCGTAATTTTGTAATTTAACAAATGAGCAGTTTGTTCCATTCAAGCCTAAACTGATCAACAAACTGTATCCCAAATACATCGATACGGGCTTTATTTAGTTCAGAAGGTTGTGGAATAATAGAGCTTTGTGTAAAACATTTTGAATGCATGTAATGCAATATTCAACAGAGTTCTGAAAATTCAATATAGAAAGAATATCGAAATATAGAAAGAATAGGAGGTTTCACCAGCATAGAACTAGACGGTTAATTTGCAAACTAATTTTCTTCCACATCACTATAAAGTCGTTAATTCAAAAGAGTTGGTTTGGCAGACTGAAATTACAAGCAAAGCATTGCTGTTGCATGCTGTTAGAAGTTTAGAACTTTAATTTGAATTGTCTAAGCCAGATATAACTGTAAGATATTGTTCGGTTAGTTACAATGACAGCTATCGTCAGTGACAAACTAAAGGTATGTCTAAAGGTTCATTCTGTTTACATTTCACCACTACCTAGCGGAAGAGTTTACTCGGAAGAACTTTGTTCAAAGCAATCGCTCTAATGAGAGCACGACTTTGCCTTCAGTGGTTATCATCAGGAGAAATGTCAGCCTAGCCTAAAAAACGCTTACTACGGTCGGTAGCCCTTTTCTTATTTCTATGTCGCTTTGTGATTGTCAGTGACAATCAACTCTACATTAATCCCTGAAACGTGTCCAAGATTAGAAAGGGGATTTCAAGCAGTGAGAAAGTTCCCTTACCTTGTGCCTGGCCTATGTGTTGAGCTACCACACAAACTAACAGCAGTAGAACCAAAACTTTCATTTTGCCAACAGTTGTAAAGGAGTTTACTACTCCTTCAAAAACGCATTTCCTAATGGCCTCATCCTTTTGGAATGAAGCTTGTTTTGATTCCATGTTCAAAACATTCTTGACGATACAAGCAAGCGAGCTGGTAGGGAGTAAAGACTGGGGAAATAGCAACATGTTAATAATTTAGATTCAGCGGCATATTCATGCGGGCCTTTGAAGGAGCTAAGAAGATATACACTAACGTAAACTCTTTATAAAGTCCCGGTAGCCCTTTTAAATCGATCTCGTGCCTTCTGAACGATGGGTGGATGATGTTCAGAGGTTTGGTAGAACAATGAAAACCGATCAAAATGCTTAAAACCGGGCTCCTAATGTCAGCCTTAGAAGACATCCAGCCATTAGGAAACTTGTCACAAGTTGGCACTATTTTATGTACCTCAAACTCATACACACTTTTCATTTTTGACATGGAAGGGGGGGGAGGGGGAGCTTATATTACAACGAAATGTGTCGGCTAGCTTAAGGTTGGATTTTTACGGTATACGATTTGTTTAAGCCTCGAATTAATCAACCCGCCGAAAACAGAATTGTCACCCCTCAGTCAGACCCGCAACCCCACCCTTTCCCTGTTTCAAGGGTCTCAAAAACAACCCATTTCTGTATTTTAATACAGATAAAACTGAGATTTTGACAAAAACATCCTTATTGTTTCTAGCATCACGAAGCCTGTTTAACAAAAATTTGAGAAATTTTGGAGCCAAAAAAATAAAGGTGCCACAAAAACTTTTCGAAGTTTTTAAGAAAATATTCTGTAAGTGCAAACAATATTGATACGACAAAAAGGTTTATCGAATGTTTTGTGTAAAATAAAATACAGTCGCCTGATAAAAGTTGGATGTAACCAAGGCCCTGTTAAATTGCCGTCTTTGGTATAAATCGATCTGATAACAATGGATGTCAAAATTACTTTTTTTTCCTTTTATCATTTTAACACTACAGATTATAAGATCAGAAAGAGAAAATGTTACTGCTACCCCTACAAGATTCATCGAACGGAAAACTTGTGCGACGTGGTACTGCTAGTAGCGTCGATGTTGACGCAGAAAAAATGAAACGGTTACGAAGAAACGGAATTACAAGATAAATCTAAAGTTCTTGAGGAAGCAAAGAAGGTTTTTAGTAAGAACCAGCTGCAAGTTGTGTTGTTAGACTAATAAGAGGTGGGGCATTCGGATTGAAGCACAAGTTGCATATGTTAATGCTGCATACCTTTTTTTTTATCCCATGCCATGAAAAATACAGCCAATCGGAAGCCAGGATTACCAGTAAGGCTCTACTCTGAGAACGAAGTATTC
>JAOBRG010346812.1:0-13891 GCA_027574985.1 Umimayanthus nakama | reverse complement strand
AACTAATCCAAGATACCTGGGAAGGGCTCTGTCCCTCTTGTCCCAGAAGCATCCGAGAGACACAGGCTCGACTGATAATGAAAAAAGTTTCAATATTTTTAGTGACAGTGACTTTATAGTCTGACGCAACAAACATACGCGCAAAGAATTATTGGATTGATACTCGGATAAACGGCACGCGTTGTCGTTAAAAAGCACAGTGATTGAGAGCTCAACACAGAAAACAAAGAAGCCCCATCTTTGTATGCCCATACCTCCGCGCTTCAAGCTCTTAAGTGCAGAAACATCCAGATAACTGAGTCCTGAGTAACTCGAATTCCCCGCTTATTCAAACTAAAAGCGGTTCCCTCGGATTTACTTTATATAGTTTCTGTAAACTTAACCTCGAAAACCCGAAACCATCAATCACAGCAATGTTTTGTTGCCCCCTTTCAAGTCACGTCTGAAAACGCGTTTATTTCGTAAATATTTTAATTTGTAAATTATTCCTAAGTCCCATTTTTACTTATTGTATTTCAGTTTTAATTTATTTGTATCCTAATTTTTAACACTTGTAAATAATTTTTATCTAGCTAGTTTGTAAAGCATTGAAACTTTGTTAAATTATTGTTATTATTATTCCTGTCTCGGCAAGTGATTCCATACTTTGTTTGTCCGAAATCAATCCCTAAATGCTTTGTGCGCAGCGGTTAACATCTGTTATAGGGTGTGACCCTTGAGTTTAATAATTGTAGGACGTGAAACACATTAGTTCAGTAACTGAATAACTAAAATGATTTTGTTATGTATTTGTTGTTTAAAACGTTAAGCAGCATTAAATAAACTTGAAGGGCGTCACACAAGGTACGCATATTAGACTTGAAAAGCTGTACTTACGTTCAGGTTTCCCGGTGGAAGGCGCTTTTGTCGTCGGTTTCTTGGTGGGAACTTTCTTGGTGGTAGGCGCTTGAGTGGGTGGAGGTGCAGCAGTTGTCGCTACGGGAAACGACCAAAGTCACAAAACTGCACAGCCATCATCCTTACAAGCCCTCTAACAAGACACCAATCTAACATGTTTCTAGCCTAACAAACCTCCGACCTTACAAGCCCTCTAACAAGAGACCAATCTTACATGTTTCGAACCTAACAAGCCTCCATTCTTACAAGCTCCCTAACAAGACACCAACCTAACAAGCCTCCATCGTTACAAGCTCCCTAACAAGACACCAATCTAACATGTTTCCAGCCTAACAAGCAGTCTGCCTATCAAAATCCAGCCCCAAAAGTCCTTTGCCTCAGGAATTGTTCAATAGCTGGGTTACAAAATACCCTAATAGATCTAAAGGTTTGGTCATTTCGTTACTTTTCCTTCTCTGTACAGAATTTTTAAATAATTTACAACACTTGCTGAAGGTGGTACTCTGCATGAACACAGCCAACAGGTGAAGTAAGTAAATTGGTGCATTTATATAGCGCCTTTTCCATATGAAGATGCTCAAAGGCGCTATGCAGTAATCAGTTTACCCCCAGCGGACCAGAAGCAGATTTACAAAGCGGTCCATGTATGCTGGTACTTATTTTACCAAACCCGGAGGGATGGAAAGCTGAGTGAACTTTAGCAGCAAAGGAGGTCACCTAAATATAAAATCCTCGACCAGGCCGGGGATCGAATTGCTGACCTCAGGGTTGGGAGGCAGAGATCTTTAGCACTGCGCCAACCATTTGAACAAAACGGTTTATCAGCTTACACAACATTTGAGTAATGAGAAAAACGTTTAGTACTAAATAAGAAATTCTTAAGACAGTACTTACGGGGCTTGGTTGGTCTTTTCGTAGGAGGCGGTTTCGTAGTCGGTGCTGCAAAGGAACCAATCAGGTTGCAGTATGTTTTAGTCGTCATTTAGTTACTGCGCTACCCTAGTGGGTGACCTCTACCTAAGACGGCTAGGTTTTGTATACAAGTGCTTAAAAGTTTATTTGTAAGTACCAAAAAGCTTGTTATCTAACAAATATTAGAACAAAACAACACAAAGTTCAGCATTTGTTTAATGGTGCTAAAATCAGAAACGCAATAGTATACCAGCCAGTTGCTTCTTATCTGTTGTTTGAAATTTGAGACAAACATCGAGGGAAACAAGTAGGCAACTTCAGATCCCAAGTTCTCAAAACACGTTGCCAATGTTCGCTGACATCTTCCCATTGTTGCTAAGTAAGTTTTTCAGCTGCACATGGACCGACAACCAAAACCATATTTGGCCTCTTCCCACCGACGGCTGTTTCTTTGCTTGATTATTTCAGATTACCGTTCACCTTGAGCGGTGTTTTCAGTTTTCCGTACGTAACTCCGTTAATATGCATCGGATACCCACAAACCTATCTATTAATGGAAGCTTATAAAATTATCCAAATGATGGTGAAAAAATTGTTTGAAAATTTTGGCTTGTAAACGAATGCGAGCATCATAATTCAAACTGTTTATTTTATTTCTAGACGTCAATGCGGCTGTCAGTTTCAATTTCAACCTTTTTTAGTTTCTTTGTTAGATTGAGTACAATTTTTACTCTTATTCCGTCCTGGCGATTTTTAAATGAATGCTTGATGCGTCATTGATTTTTTACAGATATTTGAAGAAAATTCCGTATTTGCAGCGTACAGAACTGCCTTGATTGAGTTCGGCATAAAAATGATTGGAGTGGAATTTCAAAATTCGCCAGGACAGTTTTCATCTTCAGCTATAGGCGAGTTTCAGTTTTTGTTATCAATGATTCTGGTAGTTTGCCATTGGCTATTGAGACAAAGATTTCTTTGTGTGAGGCCTCAAAGGTGTTCAGAATTGAATAGGTTTGTTGATAAACATTACGTCACATGAAAGTCGCCTACTGTTTTACGATATTGCTAAAATTAACGGTATGGGGTTAAAAATCGGGGGAGCATTGATCCTTTGCGTTGTCGCAGTTTTAGCCAAAACAAGTCTCGAGAAATTCACTCCTAAGGTACGCCGCACGTCATATAGTTTCACTTCCGGTAGAAATTCTCGTTCGTCATATCTCGCAAACTATTAAACGTTTTGAAAAACATTTTTTTCTACTAGAAGTTCATTTTTTTTCTGCGAAAATCTCAATTTCGAAATTTTGAACCGTTCCAACGTGAACGGTAGCCGTAGAAAGTCAAATCCTTTGATCTATTTTTGAGTCTTCTTACTTCGCAACTAAAGCCACCATACAACAAACAGACAATAACGGTTTTGTTACATGATGCAAATATAGTTTATGTCTTTAACCATCTACATACTAAGCAAACCTAAGCCAAAATTTGAAGACAAACCTATTCAGGAAGTTATTAGAGACTAAGTTTATCAAAATATCATTTTATAAGAAATCCGGCAATGCTTGTTCAGCATTTAAAAATCCAATGGCTAATACATTGAAGTTCTAAGACTATTTAAACATAACTCATATATTTACAACAGTAGTTCAGAAAACGATAACTAACGCAGTTTCCATTTATAACTTTTTCCAGATTTAATGATTCATTTACATAGCTCAATTACTAAAAATCTATAACTATTTAACTTTGTTTATGTAAAACAGTAGATGCGCTCTAAATTAATAAAGATATACACAACTCTCAATTATTTTACTTGAGTACCTAACTCTAACCTGCCTAGACAGGCATTTAGCCATTTGCAGGTTGACTGTGTATCATACGAATGTTAAGAGTTAATCAAATGTCAGGAACATCGAACCAAAAGCCAGAAACTGAGTTACTTACGTGGGGGTGGCTGGGTTGGGCACGGAGTCTGTGGGGGTAGAGTCAAAACTGTACCCGCTGGAACAACCGAAACATGTTATTAGCGTCGAGGAGACTACAGCAACATGTGTCACGTAACGTGTTAATCGACGTCGCGCGAATGACACACAATATGTTATGAAATTCACTTGTGTGTACAAGGCTACAGCAACAAAACGTGTCACGCAACATGTTAATCGACGTATCTAAAATGTCACAAAATATGTTATGAAAATCTTATGTGCGTACAAGTCTACAGCAACAAAACGTGTCACGCAACGTGTTAATCGACGTCGCGCAAAGGTCACATAATATGTTATGAAATTCTTATGTGCGTACAAGTCTACAGCAACAAAACGTGTCACGCAACGTGTTAATCGACGTCTGTCAAATATCACATAATATCTTATGAAATTCATTTGTGTGTACAAGGCTACAGCAACATAACGTGTCACGCAACGTGTTAATTGACGTTTCTCAAATGTTACATAATATGTTATGAAATTCACTTGTGTGTACAAGTCCACAGCAACAAAACGTGTCACGCAACGTGTTAATCGACGTCGCGCAAATGTCACACAAAAGTATACTGTGAAATTCTTAATAAAGCAACTTACGTTTCCTTGTAGGTGGCAGGGGAGCTGAAAGAGAGCAACAGGCATTAAATGAGAGAACTACCTCTTTCGTTGAATTGGACGAAAAATTGTGTTTAAGGTCATTTCCCCCTTTTGCAGTGCGCAGCTCTTCTGCGCATGAGGTTAAAATTGAGATTTTTGAGAGATTTCAATGTTCTTGACAAATATTATACAGTTAAACTAACAAGTGGTAAAAATAATCGGAAAAATTGAAATTTGTTCGATTTAAGACAACTTTTGTAAAACTCGCCCCAGGCTCCCCTCGGAAAATGAGCGAAAAACGTCAATTTTTGCAATACTTTTCACAATATCTCCTAAACAATCTCGGTGACCCCCTAGTTTTTTTTCTACCAATTTGAGTATTGACCATACAACTCCATGTTCAGAAAAAAGTAGAAAATTCTGAGTGTTAGAAAATACGATAAAATTGAAAAGTTTTGGCGTGAATTGATTGTTTCTCTGGATTTGGTAATCAAAGCAACAATTTTCACTTGAAAGAAACTCTGATACCATAAACACGTTTTTGCTTAAACAACCAAAGCAAATGTTCTCAATATCCAGCTCGTGTTTGGTGGACTTCTGACCCCGATATCTCTAAAAGTAGTTCGGGGACTCCCCTTTTTTATTTCTTTTCTGGGGTGTACACATATTGAATTATTCATGGACAAAGTTTTACCAAAATCTGAGTGCAGGTTCTATTTGGATGGAATGACCTTAAATGTGCTTAGTTTACTTGTAAAACCAAAACAGCTCTAATACGCTTTCGACTTCTTTGAGACCTTTAGATTTGACTTCGAGAACGAGTTTGACTACGAGTACGACCTCTTAGAGCCCTTTAGATTTGACTACGAGTATAACCTCTTAGAGACCTTTAGATTTGACTTCGAGAACGAGTTTGACTACGAGTACGACTTCTTAGTGATCTTTAGATTTGACTACGAGTACGACCTATTAGAAACCTTTAGATTTGACTATGAGTAAGAGTTTGACTACGAGTACGATCTCTTAGAGACCTTAAAATTTGACTACGAGTATGATCTCTTAGAGACCTTTAGATTTGACTTCGAGAACGGGTTTGACTACGAGTACGACTTCTTAGAGACCTTTTGACTTGACTACGAGTACGACTTCTCAGAGACCTTTAGGATTGGACTACCAGAACGAGTTTGATTACGAGTACGACTTCTTAGAGACCTCGAGATTTGACTACGAGTGCGAGTTTGACTACGAGTACGACTTCTAAGCTTTTGAACTCGTACCGTTGACTACAAGATCTTCAGCAATTGTCGTAGTAAGTGACAGGGAGACGACCACGACACTAGAACCGACAGCGATTTTGCATTCGGTGCTTGTTGTTGAAGTCGTATACTCGAACTCAAATCTGGAGCTATTATAACCGAGTACCGACAGCTTACCATGAATTGAGTACAAGTCACTGGATCCGGCTCCACCCTTTCCGTTGGCACAAACTCCACTCTCTGACGCCCAACATTCCTTCTGGTTTTTAATTCCAAAGACCTGGGAAAATTAAAAATGGTGACGTTAATTAGATAGATAGATAGGTAGATAGATAAACAGTCAGACAGAAAGACAGACAGACAGACAGATAGATAGATAGATAGATAGATAGATAGATAGATAGATAGATAGATAGATAGATAGATAGATAGATAAATGGCTGAATTAGATAAATCTTTAATATAAGACATCTTACCTAAATGTAAATTGTTTGTTTAAAACTAGTTTAAGTGTCTATTTACAACGGCAGGGAACGTGTTAATTAATGATTTCTTTCTTCGATTATAGCAGCATTGATTCGTTTGCCTCTAGCAAGATATTTTACAGTTTGTGATCAGGGTCATGTCACATTCCCCTAAACAATTTCATCCGGCTATGCCTGTATACGGTTAAAAGGTTTCTCAGTTAACTAGTTCCATTGCTTCACGGTAAGTAGTAAATAGGAAGATTTTAAATATCTGACAGGCAGTTGGGAAGTTGTGAGATAAGTTTATTTATTTACCTTGTACATGTCTTTGGTTGCTTTGGCGAAACAAGCGTCTACGCTTTCCACATTTCCAAGGAATTTCTTTGAGTTTTCGAAGCAACCAAGTAAGCTGTACACGTCTGAAAAATGACATACAAATTACGTTTTAAAACGTTGTCTTAAATTTTATAAACAAAATTGTATCAGGGTTAGGGAAATAGTACACTTGAACTGCTTGAGATTTCTTATCACGATTGTACAATTGATAACAAAACCTCCGGAAAAACGGCTTAAAGTTTATCGAATATGAAAACTGAAAAACCAAAACAGCAACAATCTTAATACTCGAGATTTACAAGGTACTAAAGGCGTTAGGTTCTTCAATAAAATATACAGCTATTTCAAGAAAGGTTGTCACAGTCAATAGTCGATACTGGAACCGAAAGGAACTATGGGTATAGTCATAATGAGTGAAAACGCGCCAGCAAAGGCTGTTACTGTATGGCCGAGGCATTATGATGAACTTGCACTCTTTATTATGTAAAGTCAACGCTATAATAGTAGTGAATTTCTTAAGCTGGTTGAGCCCCTTTCGGTTCCAGTATCGACTATTAACTATGACAACCTTTTTTGAAATAGCTGTATGCGAGGAGACCGTAAACGCTCTAATAGTCCTCCCCTATCTAATTTGCCCCCCGTCTGAAGGTTGAAATTTTGAATTGGCACCTCTCTGTAAAAAGCTCTCCCTTCCCCATTCCTCCCTTAACAAAAAGAGCTGGAAGTGTTAAAATCAAACGCATGCTGTGTTAAAATAGGTTTTATTTATATTTTCATTTTTCCAAACCTCCAACCTTATTTGTTTCAGTTCTAAATAACGTTCCTTATTGTTATACTGAAGCTGTGTAAACATTAAAAACTCCGAAAACATAGTATAGTTCTGTCTATGTCTGTCAAAGAATTTTCAAACACCTCCCCTCTCTCATAAGCCCCCTACCTCAAGAGGGCCCGAAATTAATAAGCAGTTTTTGATACATTCAGAGTCTTGGTATAACTTTTACGGTAATGGAGTTTTTAATTTTTGATAAACTGTGTCTCGGTCTAACTAAAACATCCTCGTTAAGATTTTTTAAATTTAGGTCAACTGAATTCCATGTAACAAATGGGTTTAATCAACAAAAGCTGATATGGTATGTTTTTCGCCTGTGGGATATAGTGTTTAGCTGACGTTTCGAGCGTTAGCCCTTCGTCGGAGCAGACTGGGAGTGGGACTACGGAGTCTTTGCATCTTAAACAGAGTTTTCTGTAATTTGTGCGCATGGCAGGAAGAAAAGTGAGACGATCTCGATGAGAACCCTGTATTACAGTTGACGACTTTAAATATCGGTTGCAAACAAGAAAAGGCGGAAAATGCAGGTGGAATCATATTATGACAAAAATCAAAACGTGTTGCTCTTTGTAAAACTATTAAGTTTGACAAAATCACGTAAATGGAAAACATTTTAAAACAAATTCGTACTTACTTGGCGGAGGTTTGACAGTTGGGAAGTCGTCTTCTCCTGAAAGACAAGCAATGAAAAAATACTGTTATTTAACGTCGAGGGAAGGGAACGATTGCCCGTTCTCCCGAGCCAGTGGCTCATGTCGTATCGCTCGATGACAGTTAAAACCCCTCTTTAAATCCCCTTCTGGCAGGGAGGCTGACCAGAAGACTATTTACACCAGCGTGACCGGCGGGCAAAGGAATCGAAATCGGAACCTCCGGGTTACGAGTCAGCGCTTTAAACCGCTCGGCCATGCTGCCTTCCCGTTAACAACTAATAAAACTCGAAAACTGCAAAACTGCAATACTAAACAAGAAGTTGACCTGAAGCATATAACTACTTTTAAAAACAAATATAACAGCTTTAACATACAAAATTGATTTAAGCATCTATTAACTATTGGTGCTTAAAAACGAATTTGCAATTGAAGCATCTTGGTCTTGCAACCTCGCACGTGAAGCTTATGGTTATTTTTTAAGTTATAGCTGCTTGTTTGCCTCTGGTAAAACTTTTGAGGATCGTAGAAAGGGTTATTGAATATGTCCTGATAAAATTTTGCTTTTTAGGCCTGTCTTCGATCAAATGGGCGGTTAATGAAAGTCAGAGATTTGGGAAAACAAGAAATCTCTGTTACCGTGCAATTTAAATTCTTACGTATTTGGCGTTTTATATGTGTTTGACACTTGAATCTTAACTTTAAGATATTTAACGTTTCAGTTATTAAAAAATGCAATCGTTCAATTTTTTGACCATTTTCGCTAGATTTTTGACAGTTTTTTGACATTTAAATTTTTGACAAATGCGTTTTCACCGCCCGTACTTACTTGTTACGAAGTACACGCTGTTCGCGTTTTCACCACCCTTCCCGTCCTTGCAGTTCGTAGCCTTTCCGTGTTTGTCGTACGTCTCCAAGGCGTCTGGACCTGACCAGCACTGCTCTTTGTCCTGAACGGCGAAGATGCTGTATCGTCTCGCCTCGGCGGCAGCGGCGCATTTCTCGACGCTCTTGAAATAACCGAGAAGGAGCGGTAGCGCGCGATCGTCATCGTCCTTGAAACAACCAACCAGTTGAGTTTTCACTGCAAAGAGGAAAAGGGAACAAAATTTCATGTCCATAATGTCCCGCCAAACTTTCAGCGTCTTTAAAGGTTATATTATTTAACAATATTTTACGCCGCAGTCGTATTCACTGAAACGACGACATGCATAAGAAAGTAATAGTTGATGTCCATAGAGTAAAACTTTCATAGCTTTAAAAGTTTCAAACATTTCAATAAAATGTTATGCTGAGTTTTCACTGGCGTGAGGAAAAGGAAGCAATTATTTCTATGTTGTCCCGTAATTAATTTTTGAATGCTCTTAAAAGACGTTTTAATAATACTTAAAGCTGAGTTTTCACTAGAATAAGGAAACGGAAACAAATTAATGTTCGTAATGCTTCAGAAAACGCTCAACGTCTTTAAAGGCCTGGCTAAACTAGGATATATGTAGCGCGCTACGTGTATCCTAATTTAGCCAGGCCTTAAGGTTAAGTAAATACTCACGCGGCCTGGGTTTGGGTGTTGCACGAGCTGTAAAAACAAACGTTTAAAATATTAATCCATGTGCATAGAGGAAACGTAGAAATTGTGAAAGTATTCCAGCAGATCGTTCAAACTTTAAACTATGAGTCAACCATGTTGGCCATATTGGGCCAATACGACGGGGGAGGGGGGATGGGAGGGATTTGGAACTTTCTTGACTAAACTCAATGCTAAACAAAATTAACACTCAAAGACAAAAATGCAGGAAATAAAATCTTAATAAACTTTAAGATCTTTTAGAAGTTTTTTTAAGCTTTTTTCGAATAATCAACATGATATTGCATTTGTCAATGTTTTTTACTTTATTTTTTAAAGAGAATCTTCCATCTTGCCCAGAAAAAACCAAAATGAAAAATCCCAAGCAAAAACAACTGCATCATTGCTAACTGGGCATTACATAACTTACTGGTCAGGCTTTGAGGGCATGGATCAGCCAGTCTCGGACCTCATACTGTGGCAGACGAATCAAACTTCTGCGAGTCTGTCCTAATCTTTCCATCATACTCAGAAAGAGCTGAAAGGGGGCTTACTGATGTCAAATCGACAGCAATGGAGTCACATAGCTAGGTAGATGGAGGGGCAGTGAAACGGCAAGCTAACTTACCTTGAGTCATTGTCCAAGAGTCTGTAGACTTTGTTGGGTCGCAGATGTCCGTCGGATACTTGGCGTTTTGTTCGCCGTGTGTATAACAAATGCCATCGATTACACAGGTGTGGTTCTGTTTTATAACAAAAGAAGACGAAATAGTGAAAAAAGATGTCGACAAACAGCTACAAAGATTGTTACCTGCTGGCTGGTTAACATGTAAGTCGAAACATACGGCTTGACTCGTAAGGGGTACTCCCCTCAAATGACCCCACCCTTAGGGGTATTGTTTTTAGTCCACTGATCTGGTCTGAAACATGGGTATACATCGTGCCTAATATGTCTGAAAATGAATCGGGATTTAGAGAACAACCGACTTTGTTACACTAAGACATCATATATGATCTGATATTTTATATTGATTTCTAAAGACCGTCTGAAATAAGGTATAGGAAATTGGATTTACATGCTTTCACAAACTTTTTAGGATCACCTAGTTTGCCGAAATTTGACTAAGAAAAACTTTTTTTAAAATTTTAAAAACTTATCTGTCGACTGGTTTGTTTGAGAGCAAGAATGCCCTTCTAAGGATCTCACAATACCAGCTATTGTGGTAAACTAAATACATAAATGTGGTGCAAGTGCATGAGTGCAAGGGTCTGTCGTGCATTATAAAAAAAACCAAATGTGCTGCAAAGTTTGCGCTATAAACTGGCAAGACAATTTGAGGTTTTCTTTAAACCACTGAACTTGATAGAAAATAAGGCAACTTTGTTCATCTTGAAGAAAAGATGAAGAAAATACAGGCTGTGTAACATCGCCTGTACTCATTTGCTGTGCATGTGTAAAATATTGTTTTTAAATTTTTTCTTTATTTGTTCGGTGGGTCCAGAAAACTTTGAAATAGGGGATCAAAAACTATAAAGTTCAAGAAGGAGGGGGGCCAAAATCTCTCAAGAAGGCTTTTGAATGTTTATTTCAGTCGTTTTCTTCTTTCGCAAATATTTTACCAGAGGGGGGGGGGGGATGGGCCCCCTAGGACCCTCCCCCAAATCCGCGACTTTCTTGCCGACCAGTTTGGCCAAATTTAGGGACTTACTAAAAATGCGTATTTATGCTTCCGGTTGCTTCATGGGACGGAAAACAACTTTTGAACAGTCTCGACATAGCAATGAAATGTTAAACAAATTTAAAATGTTTTAAAAATACATTTGAAGCACATCTTATGAGAATAACGCACGCGTAACTTTATTAAAAGGGTACGCTTTCGCTAGATATGTGGTATCTCTTATATTGGTGTTTGTGAAACCCAATAAAGAGTGTAACTGTTTTCTTACTTTTAAAATTTGTAAAAAGCTACTGAAAAGCTCTTAAGGGAGTACCTACTAAAACGCCTACCTACCTAACGTATGTTCACCCAATATTGACAACGTTTTAAACACATTTGAGGCTGAAACCCTAAAGAAAAACAAGCCTCGGCGACAAAGAATTACCATGAATCTTGAGCAGTTTCCTTCTTGAGAACACTTGAAGCAGTTGGAGTCGTAAATGAAGATGTTTAGCTTGTTACTGGCCGCCTTTCCGTTATTTGAGACGGAGATTGCGATCTTAAGAGGTGCAACAAACTTTCTGTCCCGCACGTAGTTGATCGCCAGGTGGCATCGAGCTTGGAGACCGTTGTCGTAAATAGCCTTTGATACGGCTTCCTTTCCTGACTTGACCCATTTACCCTTGAAAAGCTGTGTAATAATAATAGTAATAACAATAAGAAGAAGAAGAAGAACAGTTATACCAAATATACTACAACCAATTCGCAATAATAACAATAATAATTATAATAATAATAATAACAATAATAATAATAATAACAACATTAGTTACAACGATTCCACTATTGTAGGGCTCTCAACGGTCAACGGGCTGCAATAACACAAAACCGCCGCTAATACTTTGCCGACTACCGTCACGAATCACAGACACTGATTAAAGAGAAGTACGTCTTAAGCTAAAGCTACAAATATAATCTGAAGATTGACAATAAAGATAAATTCCATAAGGTCGTCAGAAACAACCAATAATAGTCCCTCTCGGGACTACACAATCCCAAACGATCAATCAACCACAAAAACATTATCATTACAGTTATCATTATAGTAAGAATTATTAGTATTAACCAAACAGGTGGATAGCACTTTTCGCGCGCTCTGATTGGTTCATCAGGCACGGTATATCCTAGGATATTCACTTTCAGACAAAGTTTTCAAAATGGCGGCTCGTTTTACCACTGTCACGGAAGAGGAAACTCGTCAAATGAACGAAGAAGCTGTTCCTGCAAACACAAAACCCACCTGTTTGGTTAATACTAAAGCAACTGTCCCCTCAGTGTCGGTGTGCAGGTGCCTAGCTAGTGAAAATGTTCACCTCCACTTCGGGGGATAGTTGTTAGCTATCGTTGTCAACATCACTTTCGCTATCACTACCGTTATTAATATCATTATCGCTATCGTTTTCGTTATCTAATATCAGTATCATTAATATCATTGTCAGTTATCTTAGAAAGATGAGCTTTCACATTGATATCATTATCGTTATCCTTATCTATATCATTATCATTATCATTATCAATATCATTATCAACATAATTATCATTATCGTTATCACTATTGATATCTTTGTCATAACTTATAGCAATAGCAAAACCATTGTCAATATAATTATCATTATTTCAGATTTTGTATCGCAGCAGTTACTAACAATTGCTCTCACTTACAATGTATCTTTGCTGATGGCAGCTCAGTTTCTCATAATCCACGAACCCGTCTCCCATAACGGCGATCTGCTCACAAGGCCAGTGTTTCACATCGCATGATTTCAACATCTTCGTCAGTTTTGGTGGAGTATTGATATCTTTGCTGCAGTCACTCTCAAAGAAGCCAGCATCACACGTGCATTTCCCCTTGGCACACTTTCCGTGCCCGCTGCACTCGTTGGGGCACAACACGTCGAGCATGGGCGAGATGGGGGCCGCATTTGTCCCACTCGTGGTTCCGTTTGTCTTGGGGTAGTTAGCGGGGTTTCTCTTAATAGCATCCTTACACTGCTCCAGCAACCCTGCCAGAGATATTTTAGCCTGGTCCAAACCGTCCATGATCTAAACGGAAAAAACATATATCAAAGTGAAACTGTTAAAAAAATTTAAGCAATAGCAACTTTACAGCTTCAAAGTTAAAAACAATCGGTACTTTTGTCTTGACGTCACGTAAATCACTTTACTTCTCTTCCCTCCCATCTCTATCCTTTCCTTTTCTTTCCTTCTCTTCTTTCCCCTTCCTTTCCCTTTCCTTCCCTTCTCTTCTCTTCTCTTCTCTTTTCTTCTCTTCTCTTCTCTTCTCTTTTCTTTTCTTCTCTTCTCTTCTCTTTCCTTCTCTTCTCTTCTCTTCTCTACTTTTTCCTTCTCTTCTCTTCTTTTTATTTTTTTCTCTTCTCTTCGCTTCTATTTTCTTTTCATTTCTTCTCTTCTCTTCTATCGAATTCTCTTCTTTCCTCTTCTCTTCAAGTTCTCTTCTCTTCGAATTTTCTTCTCTTTGAACTTTCTTCAAACTCTTTTCGCTTTGATTATTCTTTGACTTCTTTTTCTTCGAATTTTCTTTGAAATTTTTTTATTCGAATTCACTAAACTTCATCTTGTTCTTTTTGGTGATAACTGAACTGGCATGCAGATAGCATGGTATGACTAATCTAGCAAGGTTGTCGAAACAAGCAAGCAATCGGCGAATGTGAACACTCAGTGTAAT
>JAOBRG010346801.1:2895-13891 GCA_027574985.1 Umimayanthus nakama | reverse complement strand
ATTGGACAACGCGCCAATTTTATCCACTGGATAAGGATTTATCCGCTGGATAGAGTTATCCACTCTTCGTACAACCGAGCCCTGGAATTTTGTTCCACAGACGGACACCGACTCGGGACAAGGAATTTTTTTGTTTGTTTGTTCGTGAAAATTGTGTGTATAAGCTTTTTGAAGCTGATGATGTAGTGCTATATGAATGAGCATTACTAACAAATGAAAATAGATTACAGACATTTGCGGGGCATTTTGATGAACTACATCATACATTAGATGAGCGATTGATTCATTATAATTAAAGATTGTTACCTTAGGTAGAATATTTGATTTTAGAAAAAAGGTATGAGCGCTATCTCTTTGTTAGCAAAATGTATAAGTCTCAGAGCTTTCTTTTGTAAAATTAATGTTTTAGATAAGTTCGTTCTACTTGCTTGACCCAAAGAACTTAGACCATAAGAAAAGTAAGGTTGGACAAGTAATTTCTATAAAATTATTAGCGTGTTAAAAGGAATATATTGTCGCAGTCTGGCAATCAGGCCTACAGTTTTGCTTATTTTAGAACTTATGAGGTCAATATGTGGTTTCCCAGATAGTTTATTATCAATTTAGGATTCCTAGATATCTAACATTGTCTTTACATTCAAGTGAAATAAATTTGTTTTGCGCGTAACATCCAAGTTTCACTGAGACACACATATTCTAGAAAATCTTTACCTGTAGAGACAATGGCATTCTGGCACGTGCCTCTTTGTCAGTTTCACTCTCATCATCTGAACCTGAGTGAAGCAAATAAATAAATAAGTACTAGATGACAGCAATTCTTAGCAACAAAAGGTGCTGATATGTCCCTCGGACCAATTAAACGATACAAATATCGAAAGCAAAATCTAAAGATTTCGTCTATGACAATGTAAATGCAACATTTTAAGTTGTGTCTTTGTGTGGCCGGCTCTGCAGCGAATGCTGAATGTGGATTGATTGTTTCTATGGAAATAGTTGATACATACACAAATCATTTAGGAAAAAAATCCGAGTCCCCAACGGGGTTTGAACTAGTTAAGCTGTAGAAGCAAGGAGGTGATTATTAAACGTCAGTGGCTAAAAACAATTTTGACCACGCAATAATGTTTATCTACTTTTCTTTCTTTAAATTTAGTCATCGAACTTCCGACAATTTGTAGCAAGTTCTGTTTTGCAATAACTAAATAGTTATCGACGGCTCTAAGTACCGTTTTACGGTTGCTGAAATCCACAGGGCGGGTTATATTCGTAAGAAAAATTGCTTTTGAAGGGTTTTTTTAGCAGTTTCAGAAAGCATATCTAAGTAATTTCATAGTTACAAACATTAATGTGTACACACAAACATGGATACACACATGTGTGTATGTATGTATGCACGTACATGCCTAAATTATACATAAACAAGAAGCTGTATTAACAGCCCAACTCGGACCGTACTTTTCTGTATGCTCAGTAATTGTTCTTTTAAAATTGACGATCCGTCGAATGGCTAACGCTTAAAACTCACTGAAACGTCAGCTACATAGCCTGCTACCCGGCTCGTTTGCCCCCCCCCCCAAAAAAAAGGATAAGCCGTCTGGCAGGCTATCAGCTACACATCAAGGCCCACAGGAGAAAAACATACCATGTCACATTACTATTGTACAGAAACGAGAGAAAACTAAATGGGACAAACTAATATAACTGAAAAATAATTTATTTGTTTACGTCGCGTCATACACTGTAATGTCAAGCTTTTTTCAATAATCATTCATAGAACAAAGAGATTTTCTAAAAAACCGAACTTGTGGCCCTAAACGTTAAATTTTGAAATGAAAAGAAATAAAGAAAAAAAATTATTCCAATTATTCCAATGGTTAGTCTCGCGTAATGCATCCGAAGTCACACAAAACGAGCTTGACCCTTGCTCAAAGCTCGGGTATTATTTCAAAAAGAGTTTCAGAGTTAACCATTATTTCAAATTTGCACTGTCATGTCTAAGGATACACTACTTCGCTTTGTTTAGACTTGAATGTAAATCATTGACGGACGCCTTTGGGTAGTCGATCACACAAAATCATGTAAACGGGCAAAATGTTTTCGGTTATCAGCTCCGAACGACACCAGGCCGTGAAAGTAATCAGTGATTCTAGCATGTATCTCAATTCTCGACAAATTATATTGCGGGTAGTCTCTTTCTGTTCCTCAGAACCAGTTGAGCGATCGAGTGACGAAGCAGAAGCTTGTTGTATATTACAGGGGAATTGAACTCGAAGACATCACGGTTGATAACTATGTCTTCTACACCATTTCCGACTTTAAATTGTATCACACACTAAATACATTTTTTTCTTTTTTGTGCATTCTCGTCATGCCATTCGTATTTAATGAATAGCGTAACGCGTAATCAAATCATACACTTTACAAAACTAACTATCTTATAACATCGACGTCCTCGTAGCTCAACGGGTAAAAGCGGTTCGTCTGGAGTTTTTAGGGAACGGGTTTGAGTCCGCAAGGGAAATTCAGGTTTTTTATAGAGTTTTTTTTCGTATCACATGCGCACCAGATATACACTGACCACTGTACGAAGACGCGTGGGCGAATTTATTTCAAGTTTAATTGCACGCCTAAACTTACGGAAAAAATCGATTTTCACCAAATCTCCACAAGGAAAACACCACCGAACAAAAAAAATGGTTTTGAATCCTCAACTCGGCTCCCTACGGGCCGAGTAAAACGTTTGACGACTTGCCATGCATTTGCACTTGGAAGATAACTATTTTTTACTTAACTTTTCATTTCGATCTGATGGTAAAGTTTCAGTCAAGTGAAAGTGACATTTTTATAGGCGTATCTCATTTATGACGCCACAAATTTTTAGTTCCCTGGTTCAATAGTACAAATCTAGCTTCGAGATTCATGCAAAACGTTTCCGCCTAATTGTATAACAACTTATCTTAACAAACAATGCTGTAGCCATTCTGTTAAAGTTAAGAGTCGAGTTCATAGCAAACGAGTCAGTGTAGTGCTCATTTCCCAACTCCCTTGTAACTAACTTGGTCGTGCAGATGGCCAACCAACATGTTCACAATATGTTTGCTAAAAACTAGAGACACTTGAGATCATACCTGGAAGGGAGCCGTAGGGAGTATAAAATGATGCCTGCTCGGACAACCAGGCCGACGTATTGTAGCTGGCAAAAGAACAAGACAAGGTGTTAGAAGTGTAAGTTGCTATGCATCACAATAACTGTGGACATCTACATTCTGCAACTCCAACCAAACATGAAGCTACGAGAGTCCAAAGATATGGGAATATTGAAATGTTAGTTCAGTTTCTGTAAACAATTGACCAAACTATACAATAGTTCATCTCTACACTACATGTATACTATTTAAACTGTTGCATTTAGTCTTACCCTGTTTGACCATAAAGAAGAGGCCTCGTTTCCCCAGCAGTTGTATCTAAACTCGCTGCTAAAGGAAGAGAACACATACTTTGTAAAGTACTAACTGTACACACATGTGTAGTTTAACTAACATAGCACCTGTTATACACCCTTTTGAAGAAAGATTGACCCCTATATATAAAACATACGAGATATGACCCAATGGAGTTAAGTTATTGAGACAATTAACCTTGAGTTATTCAGTTTTACAGCAAATGAAGTACTCATTCTCTTAAGCAAGTGCTAAGAAGTGTTCTTGCCGTTAAAAGAAAACGGAAAGTCGATATCTAGATAGAGCTAGGGTGTAATAATTCATTTTCATATTAGAGAAATCGCTTCAAAATTTGCAAATTTTTGAAATTCTTTAAATTACAAGTTTGAACATTTATGCAAAGTCGGCTACATTTGACAATACATATTCACGCGCAGTTAATTTTAAACGACAACATGCACATCGATATACCATGTCTTGAGGATTTTAATTTAAGCTTTTTGTCTTTTGCGGGAACAATTTTCTGAGGCGATTTGGTATGTACGATACAAATAAATCTATCAAAAAGTTTAGTTCTATAAATTTGCTTGAAACCGCAATTCCGCAGAAACAAACGCCTTTGCGCTAAATGCATCTAAAAATTCTTTGCCATATTTTTCATTAATGACCATGTGAACAAGTCCTGCTAATTTCCCATAACTCCATTGGGTAATATCTTTTATGTTTCGAAAAGGAGTCAACCTTTGTTCAAAAAGGTGTAAACATGTCACACTGTACCATTTTACAAAACTCAATTTTGTACGTCAATGAAAGCTTAATAAAAAATAAAGAATACAAGGTACATGTATGTATTGTCATGATGAACTGCCATGATGTACATTTGAAAGTGGTCTGTAAGTTTATACATTTTTCAAATTCCCAACTAATGTATGTTTACTGTAATAACACTGTATGAACATAAAACACATCTTAAACGAAACAATTAGAACTATTCAAAAAGTCCAAACGTAAATTATAACTTTAATTATGCATTCAAAGTTCTTTACATGATAGGCCCGTTGTCAGGATTTTTCGTGGGGAAGGGCGTGCCTCAAGAACCGGGATCAAATAACTAACGTTAGAATGATACGCGTTGCTAGTTCCGAAGACACATAGCGTAGAGCCGGTGTCCAATCTAAGGACTATTTTAGACTGACCTTTTTAGGGACAACTCTTAATGGTATGTGAAGCTTAAGCGAGCGCCAAAGGCGCGAGCCGCTAGGGGGTCTGGGGGCATGCTCCCCCCCCCCCCCCGAAAATTTTTAATTCTGAAAACCTCAAAACGCCCATTATACAGCACTCTTCAGGCCGATAGCTGTGTCACAAAGGTTTATAAAATTGATTGTTATCTTATTAACTTTGACAAAATGAGGCTTATCATCACTGACCTGTAATATAATTTCATAATTGATAATTACTGTCACGCCCCTTTTAATGCTTACAAAATACGATACTAGTAACTAATGCAGTGCAATTTTATATTTGCACTTCGCAAGTTTACAGTCAGCTCGCTGGGAAAAAGACTTTGGTGTCTCACAGGGTCATGGTGTAAAACGGATCGGCGAATAAGCAGCAGAATGTTTTGTTTGGAAATCCGATGGAACAGGCCAGCTTTGTTAAGTGACTTTATTTTGGGGTTCTTGCGTCATTCAGCATGGCTACAACTCGGAATTGACCTGAATATCCAAGTTAAGCAGTTCGTTAATCTGCCGACAAATATTCTGATAATTTAACAAAGATAAATTTCTCTGCTCGTTAGTTTGTGAGAGCTTTTCTACAAAACCGAGATACTCAAGTCCCGACTCAAATAAAATCGGGACATTGCCACCTTATTCGGGACGGTTGGACTCTCTCCTTGGGTTTTGGTGGGTTCCGGGGAATGCTGCCCCGGAAAAAATTAGAAATTTGAGGTCTTCAAATTAATAATAATAATAACTTTAATACTTATATTGCGCGATTACATGAAATGATC
The DNA here is from genome assembly GCA_027574985.1 of Umimayanthus nakama. Classification (NCBI taxonomy): domain Eukaryota; kingdom Metazoa; phylum Cnidaria; class Anthozoa; order Zoantharia; family Parazoanthidae; genus Umimayanthus; species Umimayanthus nakama. The sequence goes on along the minus strand of JAOBRG010346801.1, from coordinate 8,440 downwards.
AATCGCGCATTACACTACAATCACAATACCTCTATATAATAAAATCTAGAAACTACTTAAGAACCTTCCTAAAACTATCAACCTAAAAATATAAGAATAAGATCTAAAGACAAAAAAACTTGTTTAAAAAAATGAGTTTTCAAATGACGCTTAAAATCTTGTAGGCTATTAAAGTTTCTAATATTTGCCGGTAGATTGTTCCACAGCCTGGGCGCCGCAACTTGGAAGGCTCGGTCAACCAAAGTTTTCTTGGTTATCTTCTTAGGCATACTTAGCATGCACTCATTTGAAGACCTTAGATTATAACTATTGGTTTTAACACTTATTAGATCAGAGATGTAGCTGGGCGCAAGGCCATGTATTGCCTTGAAAGTAAACAGACAGATCTTAAAATCTATACGGTACTTAACTGGTAGCCAATGCAGGCTATAAAGCGTAGGAGAAATGTGACAGAACTTTGGTAATCTATATATGATACGAGCAGCCGTGTTTTAAACACGCTGGATCTTGTCAAGCTGCTTTGCGGGAAGGCCGTACAGGAGACCTTTACAATAGTCAATGCGACAAGTGAAAAAGGCATGCACAATTTTTACGCAGGTTTCATACGACAAATATTTGCGGATGCACTTGATATTATACAGGTAAAAATATGCTGCACTACAAAGTTTGTTAACGTGCGTGTTCATTGTAAGTTTTGAGTCGAACCACACACCCAAGTCCCTCACCGATGAGGCTGGCGACACATGGCAGGAGCCGACTGTGAATCCGTCTACCATCAACGCGTCATTTTGGGTCATTCTGAATCTTTTAAGGTCCTATCGGGCGGACCTTTTAGGCTCTTGGGGGGGGTGCATGCGCACCCCCCCCCCGCCTATGGGCCTGCATGTATAACAAATCATACCATACCTAGTGAAGTTCGATGTTCCAACTCTGAAGGTAGAACCTGTCAAAACAACAGATAACACAGTGTTATAACTAGGGGGGCAGAAGACCAACTGAGTTGAAGATTCCACTAGACAAACAACTTTCTTTTCCTCTTTTTAAGGCTTCACCAATGCATGTAACTATTTTTGTTACTAACTAAAACAAAAATGCCTTCAGGACAAATCCATAAGCATCAAAATCTCAACTTTGTAAGCCCTTTTACACAAAGTCAAATACTTTCACATTCAGCTTACATACAGGTCAATACACATGTAGTTCTATTTTGCTTTGATTCTATTTTTGATTGAAAAAGTCCCAAACTACACTACTGCACAAGTTTTCTCATGTGAGTCAACCAGGGTTCGTACACCCTCAGAAATTAAAAAATCCAGGGTTTTCCAGGGCTGTTCTGCCGTTTTTTCCAGAACTTTATTAAGGCTCTTTGAGCCCGAAATGAAAACTAATAACGTTCACAATGAACTGCACAGAACAGGGGTTTTCTAATTTTGAGACAATGAAGCTTGAACATTTTATCCATTCTAAGATTTCAAGAGCCTCAGCTGAATTTCAAGGATTTTCCAGGACCTCCAACATATTTTTCTAATTCAAGGACTTTCCAAGATTTTCAAATACAGTGTGAAAACCCTGTACATGCAAGTTTAATTCATTGTGCATAAGACACCAGGGCCGGGTTGTTCAAAGCCTGATTAGTGCTATTCCTGGATTAACTCTAAAACAAAACCCCTGGAGTTAATCCAGGATTAGCACTAATCGTGCTTTGAACAACCAATAGAATAGGAAATCTTGCTTACCTTGAAGTCTAAATGCCAAGTCTCTGCCCAACACAAGACAAGACTCATGATGATGAGAATGTAATCCATTGGATGATTGGTCCGTTCAGTATCATAGAACTGCCAATCATCAGATGGGAAAGAAAAGTATCGCTCATTTGATTAGTTTTACTAGAATTGAACTACTGTGAGACAATGACATGAAAGTGTTAAACTATAATGATAGAATATTGTATAAACTTAAAACTTGGTTGGAAGAATCCTTGTTTCTACAAGAATACAAACAACCACAAATAAAATACTTAGTGAATAATACATTCCATTAAATGAAACATGCACATTAACTGGACAGTCAAAAAGGGTGCGGAGAAACAAAGAACCAGACAGACAGAGCTACAGAAATATACAAACAGACAGACATTAAATACTAGTTAGTTGGTAAGTTGGAACTAGATAGCTAAAAAGAGCTATTTAAGTGAGCAAGTAAATGAAGGGTAGGAGCCTAGAGATCTAGGTAAGTTGGTATGTAGGTACCATGGGTAAAGGTCAAGAATCCGCACCGCAATGTATTCAGTATACCCTGTCGGCCGTCTGTCGGCCGTCTGTTGGCAGACAGTTGGCCATCCGTTGGCCGACAGACGGCAGACAGTTGGCCAATAGTTTTTTAGTAAACTGTCGGTCGACAGACGGCTGACTGTCGGTGGAGTGTCGGTGGAGTGTTGGTGAAGTGTCGGTGGAGTGTTGGTGAAGTGTCGGTGGAGTGTCAGTGAAGTGTCGGTAGAGTGTCGGTAAAGGATTTTTTTCATTTCTTCCATGAAATATCTGTTAAAACCATTTTTTGTGAACAGAGAGTTAACAATTATTTTCATTGGTTTTTATTGACAAAAAAAACAAACACTGCCGAAACTGGTAAGTCCAATCATTTCATGTTTTCTGATATTTTCAAACTAAATCCGAATAGCACATGCTAATGAGTTTGTTATGTTCTTATCTGAATTCGATCCGTGAACAGAGATGACAATTGATTTCATTGCTTTAAACTATTGACAAAAAAACACCACTTTTAAGACAAGCCATCCTTAACTGTCTGCAGAGAAAAACTCTTCGTTACATGGAAAATTGTTTTGATTTCCGAAAGTACGAAAATCTTAAGGTCGTAATTTTCCGCTTTTTTCATTAAAACTGTAATTTATAGAAAATTAAAACAGCGGGAAGCAGTTAGCCGCGTTATCTTTATACAAATGTTGACTGACTGTTCGTAATACCCCACCACCACAAAACTAAATATTTTTCTGGGCGTGTTTGTATACTTCAAGTGCTCCTGATAACGGAAATTGTTGTCCTAAATTAACTTTCACGTAAAGCAAACTGGGCCTTATATAATGCTATTCTGACAAAAAATAGCAGTTTGTGTCATGTAAACAGGGCTTAAGTTTTTGCGAACGAGGAATTCCGGATTTGTTGGTGGAGTGTCGATGGAGTGTCAGTGAAGTGTCGGCCGACAGACGGCCAATAGGGTATATTGAGTACGTTGCGGTGCAGATTCTTGACCTTTACCGGTACCATGCAGGTAGGTGAAAGAAGGGTACAATATGTTGGTAGATAGGAATGCTGATAGGTGGGTAGGAATGTAAAGTAGGTAAATAGGTTGGCAGGTAAATAGGTATGTTGATATATATATAGCCAGTAGGTACAGTACATGTAGGTAGAGTAAGAAAGTAAAAGGTGGGTATGCATGTAGGTAGGTGAGTAGGTTGGTTGGTTGGTAGAAAGATGGCTATGTTGGTTGGTACATGCAGGTAGATGAAACTAATAGATAGGTAGGTAGGTACAAATATTGACAAGTGGGTGAGGAAGTGGGTAATGTACATGCACATGTACGTAGGTAGGTAGGTAGAAACTAATAGACAGGTAGGCAGGTGAGTAGGTTGGTAGGTAGAAACTAAAAGACAGAAAGGTAGGTGAGTAGGTAGGTAGGCAGAAACTAATAGGCAGGTAGGTAGGTGAGTAGATTGGTAGGTAGAAACTAATAGACAGGTAGGTAGGTGAGTAGATTGGTAGGTAGAAACTAATAGACAGGTAGATAGGTGAGTAGGTTGGTAGGTAAAAGCTAATAGGCAGGTAATTAGGTAATAGGTAGGTTGGTAGAAACTAATAGACAGGTAGGTAGATAAGTAGATTGGTAGGTAGAAACTAGTAGACAGGTAGGTAGATAAGTAAGTAGGTAGATAAAAACTAGTAGACAGATGGGTAGATGAGTAGGTTGGTAGGTAGAAACTAATAGACAGATAGATAGGTGAGTAGGTTGGTAGGGAGAAACTAATAGACAGGTATAGGTGAGTAGGTTGGTAGGTAGAAACTAATTGGCAGGTAGGTAGGTGAGTAGGTAGAAACTAATAGACAGGTAGGTAGGTGAGTAGGTTGGTAGGTAGAAACTAATAGACCAGTAGGTAGGTGAGTAGGTTGGTAGGTAGAAACTAGTAGACCAGTAGGTAGGTGAGTAAGTTGGTAGGTAGAAACTAATTGGCAGGTAGGTAGGTGAGTAGGTAGGTAGGTAGAAACTAATAGACAGGTAGGTAGGTGAGTCGGTTGGTAGGTAGAAACTAATAGACCAGTAGGTAGGTGAGTAGGTTGGCAGGTAGAAACTAATAGACAGGTAGGTAGATGAGTAGGTTGGTGGGCAGAAACTAATAGGCAGGTAGGTAGGTGAGTAGATTGGTAAAAAGAAACTAATAGGAAGGTAGGTAGGTGAGTAGGTAGGTAGAAACTAATAATAAGGGAAGGTAGGTGAGTAGATTGATAAAAAGAAACTAATAGGCAGGTAGGTAGGTGAGTAAGTTGGCAGGTAGAAACCAATAGACAGGTTAGTAGGTGAGTATGTTGCTAGGTAGAAACTAATAGGCAGGTCAGTAGGTTAGTAGGTTGGTTGGTAGAAACTAAGAGACAGGTAGGTAGGTGAGTAGGCTGGTAGGTAGATGAGTAGGTTGGTAGAAACAAATAGGTAGGTAGGTAGATGAGTAGGTAGGTAGAAACTAAAAGACAGGCAGGTAGTTGAGTAGATTGGTAGGTAGAAACTAATAGGCAGGTAGGTAGGTGAGTACCGTATGTTGCTAGGTAGAAACTAATAAACAGGTAGGTAGGTGAGTAGGTTGGTAGGTAGAAACTAACAAACAGGTAGATAGGTTAGTAGGTTGGTAGGTAGAAACTAATAGACAGGTTGGTATGTAGGTGAGTAGATTGGTAGGTAGAAACTAATAGACAGATAATTAGGTGAGTAGGTAGGTTGGTAGAAACTAATAGACAGGGCCCGGTTGTATGAAGAGTAGATAACTTTATCCAGCGGATAAATTGCTATCCAGTGGATAAAATTGACGCGTTCTTGATTTTGATTGGACAACGCGCAAATTTTATCCACTGGATAAGGATTTATCCGCTGGATAGATGTTACAGTGTATCCACTCTTCATACAACCAGGCCCAGGTTGGTAGGTAGGTATGTTGGTAGGTAGAAACTAATGAGCAGGTAGGTAGGTGAGTAGATTGGTAAGAAGAAACTAATAGGCAGGTAGGTAGGCGAGTATATTGGTAGGTAGAAACTAATAGACAGGTTGGTAGGTGAGTATGTTGCTAGGTAGAAACTAATAGACAGGTAGGTAGGTGAGTAGAATGGTAGGTAGAAACTAATAGACAGGTAGGTAGGTGAGTATGTTGCTAGGTTAAAACTAATAGACAGGTAGGTTGGTGAGTAGATTGGTAGGTAGAAACTAATAGACAGGTAGGTAGGTGAGTAGAATGGTAGGTAGAAACTAATAGACAGGTAGGTAGGTGAGT
>JAOBRG010346800.1:0-18969 GCA_027574985.1 Umimayanthus nakama | reverse complement strand
ATTTGTTGATGGTGGTTTCACTTAAGCATAGAAAGTGAATATAGATGGCCTTGCTAATTTCTCGGCGTTGTTTGTTGATTATTATACGCGCCTCGGTGCTGGCCTTTGTTTGTATAGTGACCACTGAAGCCGCAAACTTGGATCCTTGAAGTTCAATATATGCCAGATGAAGTTAACCAACATCGTGATAACTGCAGCTTGTATGTATAATACCATTTCTTGTTTATTCTCAACAGTGTCATTTTCTGGAGTCTGAAAACAGAATACTTGTCGAATTTTTGTTTTATAAAAAGAAAGCTCATATGAAATCTTATCAGTTAAAGAAGCTTTGCAAGCTTTAATGGTAACAAGAGTTGTAATCTTGACATAGAAAAAACAACAAAGAGTCTGTGAAATTTCGTCCAACTTCGTGCACCATTGTCAGTTTACTTGTTTAAAAAGAACACTAACGATTGTGCTAATCCACATCAAACGTCCACTTTAATAAACATTTATCTGAAAGAGTAGTGAAAGACAAATCATTCCATTTTATCATCATGAAATTGACTAGATTACATGTAATGCCTAACACTGAAAACGGCCTACACATTTAATTAAAATGGAGTAATGGAGGCAAAATATCGCGATTTGGGAAAGGAAAGTTCAAAGGACAAAAGAAAGTTTATCTTTGTAATCTCTAGCAAACAACTGTCCACGTTGGTATCAGCAAAATTGCCATAAACCTGTTGACACGTTCCGGTACTAAGCGAATCTAGATAGTATCAAAATAAGATCATGTTACTGTGAAACTCTTGCTATAAGACTTTGAGGGCCGGAGATGCAGTCAGAACACGGAAATTTTGCGTGCATGTGTAGCTGAAAAATAAACCTTATTTATAAGCAGTTTCGCTGTATTGTCTTATGATCTACTTTCGGTTTCGACCGAAGAGCTTCTGTTGAGTATAGTATAAACTGACAGAAATCTAGGTGTGCAAATTTTAAGAAATTGTTTCCCTCGCTGACATTATGAACGCAATAAATACGAATTATCCCTCGGGTTATTTTGTCAGGTTATTATGTTGGCCTTGAATGCATGAGCAACCAAATATAATCATTTCTTTGTGGTTTCTTTCCTTGACCAAGATTATAAAAGTTTAGACAGTTTACAGAGCATCTGTACTTCGCAACATACTTTTATACAGCTCTACGAGTTTAACTGTAATAAAACACTACATCAGAGTTTAATGTAATACCTTTTGAGCTGATTCCTTGGGTATGACCGAGTGAATTCCGTGACTGGTATGAGACATCTCTTTTGGCTACTGTAATACCCGTGCTTCTTCAACAGCTATGGCAGTCATTACTGAACGGTAAAAAAAAAACTGAATAACTGGAAAACAGTACCGAGTTTGCAACCAAGAAAACCTGCGCTTCAAACAGTCGCAAGATTGTAATAATGCCGCAAACGACAAACCTTAATCTTTACCGTCGGAACTTGATAATTCAAGATAATTGCCCAAGGTCAATTTTAATCGAAACGCATAAAAACGCTTGTTTATTATATCCCAAACTTAACTCATAAGTATTGTCCTAACTCCTGCACGTGTTTGCGGCCAAACATGAAGCCCTGTGTCTGTGAACACGGCTGTGGTGATTTTGGATCAGTTGTTCACTGATCAGGGAGGGAAAGGAGAGAGGACTTTGTTCTGGTTGAAAACTCTACACGCTTTTTTTTTTTATAAGAACAAACTTTATAAGAACACCCAGGCTGAGATTGGTCCAAAAATTAAGAACAAGTTAAGAACAACCATCAGGCTGAAATTTTGATCAGAAAAATTTAAGAAACTTAATAGATCCTTAAACACATATTGAGATACACATGAAAACAAAACTCGTCAGAATTTAGTTTGGTCGACGGGCGCTGGAAGAGTGATTAACCAAGCTCGTCACGTTCGCGGACGCTGTATTGACGATTTCAAACTTTTTCGCTGAATGAAACAATAGCAAACGCAAATTTCTCAGTGCCATCTTACATATTTTGTTCCGGGCAACTATTTCACTGTTTGAAAATATCAAGAAACAAGAACAACTAAAGAACAACTTGAGGCTGAAATCGCTAAAAAATTAAGAACAGCCCAGGCTGAGCCGAAAGTTACTGGTTCTTATAAAAAAAAATTAAAAGCGTGTATTTGTATTTAAGAACTAAACAAGTTCGAAATACAACTGATTTAAAACATGTCAAACATGAATTTAGACGACTATCTATACACAATCTCTTACCAAGAAGAACCGGGAATCAGTTCATCAAGTTTTAATAGTAGCAAATTCTGACTATTAAGGTTATTTGAGGTAGACACCAGATCTATTAGGGAAATTAGTTTTCCAAGAACACCTAGTGCCCTACTTCGTATTTAGAGTTTCTACAATGCATGACTGCAAAACGTAACCACAAATTGAAGCTATAGTAGCTGTAGATATTAGAAAGAGTGTTTTGACGTATTTTTATGAGGGAAACAGAAACTACTCTCTCCTTTTTAAAATCCAACCACAGACACTGTTAAAATGTCGCGCTCTCGGAATCTAGGCAGCTTTAAACACTTACATTTTAAAAGTTTCAATATTTAGACTGGAGGCAGTTTTTAAAAACACTTACATTTTAAAAGTTTTAATATTCAGACTGGAGCAAGCTTTCGATGTGAGTCTACGTTTTCGACAAAAAACGTCTGTGATTTTTCGCATGAAAAACTACTAGATTTTGAGCCAGAAACGCAACAACAGGCTACAGCTTACACTATTTTCCTATCACTATCAGTAAATTGTATTAAGAATCTTGAGTATAAAAGACCGTTAATCAGTATAGGAAATGCTTAAAACATGTTAAGTCTTATTTTTTGGAGCACATCGGCTCCTGCTGAGACTATTATAAGAAACGAAAGTTTATTCAGTTTGATAAATTTTAAAATGGGAACCGAGAGGGGCCTTTAGATATCGTGAGGAGAAGTGACAACAGGCGATAGTTGGGAACGGCTTTGAATATCGCTTATACTAACACATTAATTCAAGAGCAATATAAAGAACATAAAAGAAACATTCGAGGATTCATGCAATCGATAAAAACTGAAAAAAGCTAACAACTATTTAAAACTCACGTCAAAACTGAACCAACGTTCTTATGAAAAAAATGCTTAAAAAAATTGCAACAAAATAGACTCTTGGCTTAACCAGAGCTGTAGTCTCAGCCAGGAATATCTTACAGCATAGCATCGAGAGAACATGCTTTTAAAGCAGTATTAAGAGTGATTTAAACTGTTGAAGCAAAACTAAGGAAGTGGTTGAGACTTTTTCACTGTAAACGGAACTGACATTGCGATTACACACGATTATTAAGTCTTCCTTTCTGGCCAACTGATAAACCGCATATCTCAAACCGCTAAAAAGGAAATGAGTTTTGGCGAAATGTGTTGGAGGAAATTCCGTTTACAAAAATTATACGTGATATACAGGAAACTGAGTGTGTTACTTTATAGCATATATAAAACCAACAAGGTTTTTTCAAAAAGACAACAACAAATAACAAGATGACAAGGGGTTTTTAAAAAGTAGCAACAAAACAACAACTTCAGCCTCCCGCGCTGAATATCAACACAAACTCCGCCCATTAAAAACGTTCTGCGAACTTTAGTTTATACTACAGTATGTGTAAAATCAACAAGGGTTTTTCAATAAAAAACAGCAACAACATGAGCTCCCGCAAATTGCCAAAATCTTCCAACAAGCTTTATTAGTTTACCCGAAACTGAATAGCCTTGAGTTTTTCTGCTTCATGTCTTTTTTGTGATTTCCCACTTAATGGGAGTTAATGCAAGTTGGGATTTGGAATCATAAATGCAAAGTTTACTTTTTAAGTAAAATTCTATTATTTTCCTCAAACGCGGCTGTATTGAGTTTTGAAATACTCCACTGATTCCAAATATTGAGATTGATGGAATTTCCATTGCGATTTGTTTGACTTATCATAACAAGTTGGGTATACTTGAAATATTTCAGGAATAATTTCTTTATGTTGTTGTTCTTGTGAGTACTTTTATAAAAAGAACAGCTTAAGAACAATTGAGGCTGAAATTTGCCAAAAAAGTTAAAAACAAAGAGGCTCAGCCAAAGTTTACTGGTTTTTATGAAAAAAAGCGTGTACACAATTCAAAAAATATTCAAACGCTGTGCCCACCGTATTTAATTCAAACTTGTATTGTGGCTGTCCAGTCTTGGTACTATAGCGGGGAAGGCCGTTCAATAATCAATATACATACTCTTTCATGTTAATATTGTTATTTAACACCATATTAACAAAGTTTTAATAGTCGAATCATCTGGAAACACCACAGGAAACCTTAACAAAACAATCTTAATTTATTTTTTCCGGTTCACACAAAGCTGCACATTCTCATGTGATTTAGTCATAGGTGATAGGGTCATAGATACCCGTACCCTCTGTTCTCAAATTTTTCTCAGAAAATGCTGCTGCAATTAAGCCGGGCGAAACTAAACCTCTTTATGTCGGGGTACTGAGAAACAATTTCTTAGAAGTTGAGTTTCTTTATTAACAAAATGACATTTGGAGACTAGCTTATCAAAACGTTTCAATATTATGCAAAAAACTTTATTTATATATTCAATGCTTATCAGGGCATTGCAGGCACTTTTTGTCGATCGTTCAACTTTTATTAGTGTTCTCAAGAAAGTTTTAAAACTTTGGGGATACTAAGTAAATTTATGGTATGCGGCACGAAGAAACTGTTTTCGAGGAAATACTTTCCATCTGAAAAAACGATGCTCGTTAGTTTGAGCTTTGCGTTGCCCGAGGGACAAATGCTGCAGCTCTTAATCAGTTAATGATCTTGGCAAAGAGTCCTACAGCCGAGTCATGAACAAGCCGCGAGGCTCCAGTATCGCATCATCTGATAATTTTTGGTCTAAAAGACTAAATGAAAGACTTCCTATTGTGATAAAACACGAAACGAAACGATTGACTTAGCAGAAACAAATGAGACTGAGCGATCAAGTAGTAATCTATTATTATCGTTTTGGGTGAAAAAATGCGGTAAAAATGTTTGTGTACGTGACACGACATCGTACGCGGCGCGAGAAAAGCTGAAAATAATCAAAAGAGGTCGTTTTGGATGTTTTACAAACAATACATAAATTGGCAAGTTATCATCGATTATCATCAAGATCTTGGCACTGCAGGGTCAAGATTTTCTCACCGACACAACTTGGGTGATCCCTGTGTCAATAACTTAATAAGCATGAAGTTTTAAAAATGCCATAAGTATTAGGTTTTCTGAGGAAAAGAGCACATGCATCTTCAAATAGGTACTGAACTGAAAATATCAAACTTAATTATATGAGAAGGATTACTTCATTTTAAAGCGTTCACAGGGAAAGTTTTTGATATACAAACTTAGGATATCGCTCACAAAAAAAGTAAATCTGGCTTCGCGATACAGGGACACGAAAAAATCTCAGCCAATGTGTTCGGGAGACTACCAATACTCCGATAGTCAGTGTCAATTCTTTTCTATTAAAGTACAAACCTACAATCTGTTATGGAAGTTTGTTTATGTAATGGCAGTTGCCGAGTCTAGACCCGTATAGTCGAGGTATAGTAGGAGTTCGAATAAGAGGAAAGATATAAAATGTTTTCGGGACAAATAAAAGACGAGGATGTAAAAACATACTATGGTAAAAACAAGTTTGAAGTGAATTTGAAGAACACTAGACTGGTGTATAAACACAAGTTTGACACTTACTTAGCTTCATCGAGTGAACCAGACAACCTTTGATTCCTGTCGTTCGCTATGCACAGTTTTTCGCTTCTCTTATCCAACTCAACATTGCTGAAATATTGTAAAAATCGATTCAGATTTAGGAAACCGTTCATGCTCTTCCAGATGTCATTTTGAACTACATGGAAGCGGAGGAAGAGAAACATTTTTAACACCAAAAACCCCCCGAGAGGCAACAGCTAACAACAGGCGGCAGAGAGTGTTTTAGAAATGTTCATAAAGACAATTTAAGTTTCCATGCCCACTTTCTACGGAAATTCAAAGGGCAAGGCTTGTTATGAGAATTTTGGTTTTGTAGTTCCGATAATAGCTGATATTTCTGGCCGGCTGTTCCGAAAAGTTTGCAAGTACCATTTTGTATTACAGCCAAAACAATATCTCAAGCACCAACACCGTAACAGACTTGAGTCGGTATAAATAGCCAAAGAATGACAAGGGAGCATAATTGACAAGAGTTCACTTGAAAAATCTCAAGTCCAACTTATTTGTACTTGAGTTAGTTATGTCCTTATTTTTTTTATTTTGCCGCCCTAGATTTTATTGCAGTTGTTCGATCCTCTGTTTTAGCGAAACAGTATGTAAACATTTTTAAAAGGGGAAACTCAAATTAGTTTGTAGACCTTTGTATACGCGAAAGTTTTTACTCTTTTTCAGTTAAGTAAACAGCCATGATGACTTGCATGGTTGGCGTCGCTTCGTGTTTACTCCGAAAATACCCGACTGCTACTCGACGATAGCAACCGAAGTACTACGGCAATTCTCGGAATGTGACTCAACATACCGATACTGCTAGCTATGCCCGTTTCATTTCCCTATAAGGCACGCCAAACACGTCGATATCTTTTCGCCTGGCGTAAACAACTCAAAAATATCTCCGTCAGCGAAGTCAGGAATAATTTCCTTGGCACTTGAAACAATTATTGCTCGGTCGGTGAAACGGAATATCGTCAATCTCCTCTCCAAACAAGGAGGTAATAAACTAAAAATGCCGAACTCAAATATCTTCGTTAAGCTTTCCGATGAATGGAGCTTTCACAGTCGGGGCGTTCCGGAGAATATTCGGGATGGAGTTTTGCTGCCACAGTGCCAGAGCTGTAAAGCCAAAAATAGCCGGTTTCCAAAGTAAACAAATTGACTGTTATGAAAAAATCCAGCAGTTTCTAAACTGAAAAAAATTAAATGCTGAAAAATCGTGAGGATCTACGTCGGAGGTCAAATATTTGAATCACATGCAGACGGCCATTTCTGGAGTTTGAGTAGTTTGTACTACAACTAAATCTATGGTCACCTTCAGGAGTGAAACTCAGTTTGCGGCTAGAAAGCCGAAGAGGAAGAGTTCTTTACTGACTCTACAAGCCTCGTTAACATTGAAGGCTTCATCGGCTTCTTGACATTACTGACAGTCGTTATTACGCGCAACGTATAAAACTGTATTTTTTCACAGCACAAAAATCTATCCGATGTGTGGTACATCACTTTTGAAAGTGTTATTCGTCCTAAATGGCCCGAAAATTGTGCCGGAAAAATCTTTTCAAGCCAAGTGCAAACGAAGGCCTGTCCGTTTCTAAGGTGGTACGAAAGCTATCTGGTATAGTGGGAGTCCCGGCCTGATCCGGAAAGGTCGCGTTTGTAATTTTCACTTCGCCAGTGGCCGTGCACTTGCCCTAGTAAGTAGCCCGCGTGATAGCCTAGAGTTTCCTTGTGTTTCCGTCTTACCTGTGAATTTGGATCTTCTATCTTAGTTTCCGTTTTATACCTTGGTTATTTCTATCAAAAACTCACTCTTCAATTCTGGTTTTGTCATAATGACCACAAATACAAAGAATACAAACGCAACCTTTTACTCATATTTTAGTTCTAGTTTTTTAAGATGCTAGTTTTATGGACAGGGGTAGGGCCAAAGATAAGATTTTTGCGATAGATTTGCTGTGACTATGGCTGTTGAGGCCGTATGGTTTTTTTGAACCAGAGACGAGAGAGTCTAAGACAACGGAGGCGATTGCAGGTCAACTGTTTTAAGATTCACACCTCGGCAAGACTTCACGCCCTCTCATCTTGGTTTTACTGGAAAACCTTTTGGCGAAAGGACAAGATGAAATATTTGTTCAATAACAATTTATTATATGTATCTCGGTAATTACTCAACACATAACCTATGAGAAAAGCCCCAAGAAACTAGCCTGGTATATTTTTAAAGTAAATTGTACAATTTTGTGCATATTACTATATAGATTTGTAAAGCAAATGTTTTCAATCAATATAGGATTATCTTCAGCTTTGTATATGTATGGAAGCAAAGTAACTTTTCCTTTATTGACAATGCTAAAATGCCTGAAGGCTGAGTTAACCGTCAGTTACAAAGATTAAAACGTAAAAATGCCGGGTAAAATACAAAGTAGGTATTCTTTAATATTCCATGTACATGGATAGAACTGACATTTGAAACTTATTACTTAAGGTTACCGTTCATGTTGGAACGGATCGAAACATCGAAAGTGAGGTTTTCGCAGAATATAAATACACATGAAATGAAGTTCTAGTCAAAAATATGTTTTTCAATAAGTCTAATAGTTTGTGAGATAAGACGAACGAAAGTTTTTACCGGAAGTAAAATTACATGACGCGCGTTTTACTTTGGGAATTAATTTCTCGAGACATGTTTTGGCTAAAACTCCGAAAATATAAAGGACCAATACTCCCTCAATATTTTTTTAATCTCACGGCATGCTGTCAAATTTGGCAAGTTGATGAAATGATAGCCGAAGATGAAAACCGTCCTGTCGAATTTTGAAATTTCGCTCCAATAACTCTTTATGACTCAAACAAGGCAGTTTTGTATAGGAAATTTTCTTCAAATGCCTGCAAAAAATTAATGACGCGTACAATTAAAATCGCCAGGATGGAATAAGAGTAAAAATTGTGCCGAATCTCACAAACAAACTAAAAATGGTTGAAATTGAAAATGACAGCCGCATTGACATCTTGAAGTGAAATAAACAGTTTGAATTATGATGTCGGCAATCGATTGTAAATCAAATTTTTTTTAAAAAACATTTTTTTCACCATCATTTAGATAACTTTATAAGCGTATTATTTAAGTTACATACGGAAAACTGAAAACACCGCTCAAGGTGAACGGTAACCTTAAAACAGGAAGTTAGAGCAAGCAAGGCCAAGGCTAAGCTTGTCATCGTATCTTAAGGGTCATGCATTCCTATTGAAAACCTAAACTTAATTTAGTTAGCCAAGTAAAAAAAGTTTCTCGTCCCCGCACGCCCCCTTGTTGTTTGACGCCTTCTTTTTATGTTTATTACTCCTTTTTATATTAAAATATAAAAATCCCTGGTGAAAATCTTGATTCTGCTGTTAAAATGTACTCAAAATATGAACAGTAAATATCATTTGATGCGTGATGCGCAGATTATGTAGGTAAAGATGCAACAGAGATTCAGTTGACATGTCTGCCGCGAAATTTTATACACATGTTCTATGAAACCAGTCTGGATGTTGCAAAATTCACCAAATCGCTTCTACTTTCACGTGGTTCACTGCAAGTTACTAGTCTACAAGAATGAGTATTTATGTTCTCAGGGTTTAGTTGCATCGTGAATATGTTTTACCCTTGGGGCTCTAAACAGAGATTTGAAGAAGGTAAATACTGATATATATTAAGTTTTTCCTCCAAACAGCAAATGACACACTGCGATTGAAAGATCCGTAATTTTGAGTATTTTAAAAATATGAAATAAAGGCAGGCTTGTAATCAATACTTTAAAGCAATGAACTTCGATTCTGAGATAAAAAATGAGGCATTATTTGGCGACTGTTTTACTGAAAGTTTAATAGGAGTCATAAGCCCATATTTAGGAAAATATCAGAAACTTACAAAATAATGAATGAAAAGGACCTCCCGCCTCATTTTGTCGGAGATTCCGGATGGAAAACTTATTTGATCTTGTTCTTCCTAACACGAAAAGGACTGCGACAAAGATAGTAAATGTGACTAACTTATGACAATCGGTTTTTAAATATAGTTTGTGCAAATCGTGGATCTTAACAAGCAAATTGTCTTAAGTCCTTGCTGATAAATGCCAAAAGTGAATAACAGGCCATTTCCAAAACTAATTAAATCTTGGGGAGTGGGGTGCTAAACGTGCAATGCACCGTGGCAGCTGACAACACCTTGTTTGGCGAGTCGGGTGTAATGTTCCGAAAAATCCCTTGATCCACAGTGGAAAGTGAGCAGTTCAATAACCGCATAATTACAACTAGTAATAAAGTACTAGTATACTTTTTTACTACCAACTATGGTCAAATGAAGGAATTGCAGGTCAAGAGTGCATAAATAGTCAGTTTCATGCATCCAGGGTTCATGACATGGTGCGTGTCATTTGGGACTGCTTCCCTAAAAGGAATGTATTCGAGAAGATTTCTAAGCGTTCCCGACGAGTTATCCGAATTAAGGGTTAAGATGAGTCGGCTTAAGTTGCTATATTTGTAACGAAGCGTATTGGGAGTGAAGGATCAAAGTTTTATTCCATGGCAATGTTGTGTGGAATGCAACCTTTTAATTTTCCTTTTCTTTCTAAGCCGCTATAAAAGCGTTTCAAGTGACTCTCAGCGGTAACTTTTGATCATGCTGAATTTTTTAAAACAACAGTTTTATATCACAGGATATCCAGTTCACTTGGCAAGCTAATGGAGTATTTTTTAAATAAAGATTAGTTTACAGCTCGCGTGTGTCAGTGCTCAAGAAATGTGTCGGCTTTGGCCGAAGGGGATATTTATCTTACGACAACTAACTAACGAGTATCCGATTTAGCTAGAATACTTCAATGTCGAAAATATATTGCAATTATGGGGAAGACTCTGATTTAGTACCGCTCGTTTTTCTAAAAAAAGACTCAATTGCATTTCAACACGCAAATTATTAGTAACCGAACCAAAAGCAAACAAATTGAAACTTCGAATTGGCATCTTTGACAATTGACAACTTTCTTAAAAGTAAATGAGAGGAGTTTTGTAAAAGGTTTGAGTTCTATTTTAATAAGTTTATCGAATATCCGCAAAGGGAAATATCTATCACCAGATTTTACGCTCATTGGTCCACGGAATTGATGGGAATCCGATACTTGGACATCGAAAATCGTTCAGCTTGGCCAGCTGTGATCGCACGAGCAACAGCTTTTTTCAGAACAGTGCAGATGTTGATGAGACACCCGTAACTGGCTTTTATTAAAATCTGGGAAAATTTTATGTTCGGTTCTTATAAACTGAAGGTAATTCTTTTAAGAATGTGCACACTTTATTTTTTTGTTTCATAGTGATCAACACTTTTAAACTTATACAAACCAAATGTAAACTGTTAGTTCCGGAATTGTTGAGGCGGCGACACACTCACCTTTTGTGACTCCAGGCATGTGTATGCCCGTACGTTTTGTATTGGTGACGACTCGGAAAACAGTACTTAAGTTATTCCACCTTCAATCAGTTTATGCTCTGCATCTCATGTTCATCAGCTATTTGTTTATAGAACACGGAAGTAGTTGATCAGTAAGCAACGCTTATCTATGGTAATCTCGTCTTTACCATGTGGCCTTAACGCCTGTTACTTGCCTACATAATAGTATATCTACAGTCTCTCTTTCGACGAAAACGCGAAGCGAAGCGAGCAGTATCCGCGAACAACATGTTAAAGCCCACAAAAGAACATTTATTTTTTGGTAACTCTGTACAATGAAGGGACTGCTTGCATTTTGTCTGTATTTGAGCTACTTTGCTTTGTGAAATTCGTCCACAAAAAAGAATTTGAGTCTCCGAAGTTTAAAAAGATTGTCAATATTCTACTGTGTTATATCATTTTGGGATGTTCTGAATCGCTGTTGAGTCCCGGAATTGGCCAGTTTTGTTAAATAGTTAGGTATATGTGTTAACTAAATTTTACTGCTAAACCACGTCCAATACAAGAGCGACTTAAGAACAAACTAAAAGCAAGCCTTTTGATGCTGAGGTTTAACAAAAAGGCCATCTTTTAATAGTACAATGTAAGAATTAACGTTTTCGACTACATTAGCATGATTGCTCTTGGTTTCCCCCCTGTATTCGACAATCAAATTAATTTCACTGTACGACTCTTTCAATAGTTATTTTAGATTACCAGAAGGTTGAAATTGAATGCAATCTTGAATGTATTTTTTGTTGCTATAACAAAACATCCCGCATCTAAACCGGATACTAAATTTAATGCCGTCAGATTTTGGCTCTTTTGGGTAATGTAATATTGGTCCTAGCTATAAGAATACTGAGAACAGTTATTTGAGAATGCAGAAAATGACTTTATGAACAATTAAGAATAAGAATGACTTGAAATGTGAAAATTGAACTGGAAGCAAAACAGGCCAATCGCTATCACACAAAACATATGCACATTTTTTATAAAAAAAACAGAAAATTTGGAGGTCCTGTTTTTTTATGTTTTTGACAATAACAACACCACAAGGATTATGCTGTTAATATACATTATATATATATGTCTTGCTTTCACTCGTCGACCCACTTAGGATTCTAAAAACGGGGACGACTTGGCGGTGCAGTCGCGCGGGGAGTACGTAATTTCCTGACTCTGAGGAGGTCAGTGAATCATTTGCATACCTTCGTGGTATAAATAAACCAGGGAGTGGCAACCAATATTGTCTGAGCAGGAAATAACTAATTTGCTGGTTCCTCTTACGGAGCTGGCAACCTTTCAACTTACCAAAACGGATGTTTATGCAATTACTTTGCTATTGTGTCAGTTACAGACCACAGGAAAACAAACTAGGAGTGGTCATGACGTCAATCGCGCTGCCGTAAAATTGAAAAGTTTCCTGTTTGAGTTGAAGACGTGGAGTTTATGAAGGTATAAAAAGCGCTGTCGGAAATAGCTACTTGAATGATTAGTCTGTTATTATCCGTTTATCGCATCTCAGCGAGTTCCCAAAATAAAACAAAAAGAAAAGAGAGACGAAATATTTTGTCAAGCTGAGGTAAAGCTCACAGAAAAGTTTTGAATGAACCAAAATCATACTGGTTATTAGTTATATTGCATAATGACTGAATCAAAACGGCATGGCTGTTCCAAATGATTATTCAAAAAAGTGAGACTGCTCTTTTAAAAAAGCTATCAAGGCGCTTTTCGAACGATAGCGATTCCTTTCCAATCAAATTCTCTGGCGATTGGAATAGGACGATGTAACAAACGCAAGGCTTCCACGAAAAACAAATGTGATCAGGGCGCGAGTCACTCTAAATGGTGCAAGTGTACGGTAGATATAGCTAGCTAGCCCTGCACTCTCATGTCGAATAAAATTTACTACATGTTCAAAATACCATGAAATAAACTATATAAAGTAAATTGTGCATGCACTGATTTTGTTCCACATGTGCTGTAGCTATTAGTCCATAAACTACGTACAGGAAAACGGAAATTTGGAGTGATTAGGACTCGTACCTTCGTGTTCAGCATAAATTTACTCTTAAGTAGCGACAGGCGTGTCTACGAAACCAATTGCAAACCGTCAGTCAAAACATCCGATTGATGGATATTATTATTCGGCATGTCAACGGCGATTTGGAAATGGTTCAGAAGCGACAAATTATATCCGGAATGCAATTCCGTTGGTAAATTAAGCGATATTTTCCTGCTCGCTCATGCTGGCGATGGCATGGCGTGGCAATGTCTGGAACTCTGTCTTGTCAGACATTGAAAACAATTCTCAAACAGTTGAAAAAACAGTGCGTGCTAAAATTTTCAGATGAAAAGAAGTTTTATCGAAAAAGTTGTTCTACCATGCTTTTTTTTCCACAATTCACTTTATTCCAAAAATAAAAAAGTCAGTGCGCTGGGGAAAACATCAGTATACACGGTGATAAAAACGGTAAAAAGGTGAAGTTAGTCGCGTTTTCGATCGAAGACTGTGGATAAAAATGGTGTGTACGTCGACAAGTCGTATGCCGTAATGACGGATAGTATTTTCGTGTTTAACATGAACTTTGTCGATGTATTTCGATGAGCTGTTGGACTGTTCAAAAAGCCATTTTAACAGACAGTCACTGAAGACAATCGTCAGTTGTCAGGTCACTAGTCGTTCTATACTGTGTTTTTAATAAAAGGAAAATATAGGATTGCCGTTAGGGGAGGGGGGGGGGAGTCAGCTCTTAACGTCAATTTGACGTTAACTGTTTTAAAAGCGTAACAAATCAATTTTCCGACGACCCCTAAAAGTGATACCAGTATTTAAAACTTACACAAGCCAAATGTAAACTGTTAGTTCCGGAATTGGGAGGCGACACACTCCTCTCTCGTGCCTCAAGTCACGTGTATTGGTGTATATTCGTACGTTTTGTGCTTGCGAAGACTCGGAAATTATTCCACCCTCAATCACTTTATGCTCTGGATCTGATGTTCATGCTGTGTGATTATAGAACACGGAAGTAGTTGATCTGTTAACTGGGCAACTTTTCTCTAAGTAAATTTTAAAACCTCGTTTTTAATTTTATCATCTAGCGCTTCATCGAGTATCACTGGACCAAATAGCTAGTAATTATTGACAGCCGGTCTCTCTCTTTTCCCATCATTCGGCTTATAGCAAACGACGAACCGCACGAAACCAGTCGACGAAAACGCGACACGAAGCGAGTAGTAATCATAAACAGCATTATCCCGAATAAGAACGTTTTTGGGACTTTGTACGAAGAAAGGATTGCTTGCGGTTTGCCAGTAGATAGCGTGCAAAGCAGGTGTCATGTTAGACTTTCTCAAAGTGCTTCGCATATTCACTTTGTCCGTTCTAGTACTCCCGAGCCATTTTTATCCCGACTGAGCACAACTTGTGGCAAGTCTAGTGTCATGTATGTCATGGGAATCTCTTCCAGGATTGACCACGCTCGTTTTGCGTGTGCTCGCTCCCACTCGCTGCGCTCGTTCTCCTCTTAATTTAAGTCTCAAACTTAGGCAAATCTGAGCATCACAGCTGGGTACTGTTATGTCTCTTATGTTCTACTGACGTTTGTCAGTAATCTACAAAAAGCAATCAAAGAAAGAGCTAGACTTGACATGGCAAATATAAATTATTTACTACAATTAGCCAGTTTCACGATCATGCGCAGTACGTAGAAGCCGTTTATTTGGTGGGACACGCGGATTGACAAATGACTGGAATACTTCTTTAAAAATGACAGAAACAAATCAACTACAAAACATTTTAAGCAGAATCTCCCCTCATTCATACAACCCGCCATGTTTACAGGACGTGCAGCCCGCCAAAAAAAACCCGATTGTATGTACTGCGCATGATTGTGAAACTGGCTTAATGTTTTTGTTAAATAGTTAACTAAAATTTACTGTTAAATCACGTCTTAATACACAGCTTGATATTACAAGAACAGCTTCGCAAGGATCAGTTGTCCAAAGTTGAAGACAGACTCAAAACAACGCTTATGAAGCTGAGGTTTAACAAAAAGGCCATCTTAAGTTTTCGACTACGTACATCAGCATGATTGCCCTTGGTTTCCCCCCTGTATTCGACAACAAATTCATTTCCCCGTAAAACTTTTTCAATAGCTCTATTTTTAAAAATTACCTGAATGTAGTCTTGAACTCAAACAAAAGTTCGTTACTTTTTTGTTGCTATAACGAGATAATCCCCCTCTAAACTGGATATTTAATGCCATCAAATTTTGGATTTTTTGGGTAACTACATTATATAATGTTATATATTAAAGCTTTCGGAATATTGAGAACATATTAGAGTCTATAAAATGCTGAGCATGGCTTTATAAACAACTAAGAACGACTTGAAATTTCAAAATTGAAGGAAGAAGAGCAAAACAGGCCTATTGGTGCCAGTCGCAAACACACAAAGCAGAAGCACGTTCTTTTCAAAAACAGAAAGGTTGGAGTTCCTGTGTTTCATGCTTCCGACAGTCATAACACCACAAAAGTTATGTTATTTTAAAATACATTATATGCCTCTTTCTTTCACTCACCGACCCACTTAGGATTCTAAAAACGGGGACAACTTGGCGGTGCAGTCGCGTGGGGAATACGTAACTTCCTGACTCTGAGGAGGTCAGTGAATCATTTGCATACCTTCGTGGTATAAATAAACCAGGGAGTGGCAACCAATATTGTCTGAGCAGGAAATAACTAATTTGCTGGTTCCTCTTACGGAGCTGTCGTACGGCCTCTTTACCTGCCAAAACAGATGCTTATGGTGTCGATGCAGACCACAGAAAAAAACAAAAGGAGTGGTCATGACGTCAATCGCGCTGCCGTAAAATTGAAAAGTTTCCTGTTTGAGTTGAAGACGTGGAGTTTACGATGGTATAAAAAGCGTTGTCGGTAATTAATCATCACTTGAGTGATTAGTCTTTTATTATCGCATCTCACCGAGTTCCCAAAATAAACTAAAAAGAAAAGGAAGGCGAAATGTTTCTTCAAATTGACAATCGTGCTCTTAGTAAAATTTTGAATGGACCTAAAATCCGTACTTGGCTAACTATGATCGTATGGACATGATTATATTGCATACTGAATATTGACTGAACTAAAAAAACTTGGCCGTTTCATATAATCAACGAGCCAGTGAGGCTGCTTTTAAAAAGCTACAAATTCTAGGACGATAAAATTAAAATATACGCCAGGTTTCCACGTAAATGTGAGTCATTCTAAATGGTGCAAGTGTACGGTATTAATGGCTAGTTCTGCACTCTCAAGTTGAATATTAGTATTTACTACATATTCACAACACCAAGAAAAAAGTAAATAGTGACATTTTGTTCCACATGTGCAATGGCTATTAGTTCATAAACTACGTACAGGAAAAAGGAAATACAGAGCAATTAGGACTCGTAACGTCATCTTCAGTAATGACGGTATAAATATACTCTAAAGCGCGTAGCAGAACTAGCGAAAGGCGTTTTCGTTAGTCAAAACATCCGATTGACGGCATTGTACTTAAGTATATTATCACTCAGCATATCCACGGCGGTTAATTTGTCTATTTATGTTTTGTTTTATTACAGGAACCAAGTTATTTTGCTTAGGCTTTTCCATAGTTCCGTTAATAATTTTAATTAAGTTGAAAGTCGAATGAAATAAACTGTTATCTCACCAGATAAGGTTGATGTATGACATTAGTTGCCACCCAACTGCCGAAAATTTCGGAGATAACGTTTTAGTGGTAAATTGGGAACATATAAAGGCCCAAAAAAGTTGTATTGCTTGATGATCAAACGATAGTTTTCTCTGTGTGTGCGCGTTTGTGTGTACTATAAATCATCTTTTCATTTATCTCCGTCAAGCCTTGGTTTGACCCTCGAATTGAAGAATAGAGCAGTTAAGTCTGAGCCGACCCTCGTGCAAAGCTTGGTTAATCGGCCACAGTAATTCTTTAAAACTTGATCAGATCGAGACTAATGAGCTTTTCATGATAACGTTTCACACGCTTATAGAACTACAGAATACAAAATGATACAGTTGTGGCGTCTCAATTTTTTTTTGGGGGGGGGGGAGCTGTCTTTTTTAAACCTGTTTTTCACTTGAGCCAGTTGCGAAATAAGCACAAGCCTACGAAACAAAGACGAAGAATACCAAGTGTTCCGCGAGATAATAGGGACCCTTAGCTGGTTTTCCACTAGGCAAATTTTTTCGCGCGAAGCAAACTTTTTCGCAGCGAAAAAGTAGAAACTGTTCGAACTCACTTTTTCGCCGAAGAGAAACCTGTGTCGTCTGTTGGGATTAAACTGCGCATGTCTGTACTCGAAAAAACACGCTTCGCGCGAAAAAATTCGCCTAGTAGAAAACCAGCTTTACGCAATGAGGACGGAAACATCGACGAGAATGCTACAAAACAATTAACTTAACTATAGAATGCATATCACTTCTCGTTGGAATGCAACTAACTGGCTTCCTTTCCGTCGTCTTCCTTTAGCTTTGTGAACAGAACCCTAAAAACTCACTTTTGTAGTTTTCAGAGAACGTGAGCAGCAAAGCATGAATTATTTCAATCGTTAAGCGGCTTCAGAATTAAAGTTTCTGTTTTGTCATGTTCACACAGCTTCACGCAAAAAATATTTAAACGAATGAGTTAATATAGAACCAAAATAGGGAAAATTAGAAGTCAAAATTTCAGCAGCCGTCTTTGTCGACGTTCCCGATCTTGTGGCGCAAGGTCGCGCCCCTTGGTTTATTTGTTGTTGTTCAGATTTGCTTATGATCATTTCACAGGTGTGACCTGGCTTTTGGGCCTGTATTTTTCTTATACAAACCGATATAAATGAGGCAAAGGAAATTTAGGGAAGCAAATTTCTGACGCCTTGTGAATTCAGTCGTCTTTACTTTTAATTAGAAACATAAAATGTGATATTTGTTAACATTACACTTTTCAAAACTAATCCGGGTTAGCAGTGTTCACACAACAAACCAACATGGGCCGATCCCAGGTTAGCAGTGTTTGCACGACAGGAACTTACCGTGTAAACGGGGCTAAGCTTTATTATTAAAAACCGTGCACTGGATATTGAAATTCCGGTAATCTGGTTGGCTCTCTACTCACGGTATAAATACTTCATACTGCAATATGTCCAAAAATGGAAACTGAAAATTTTATCACGGAAAATCTCCCCTTAAAATGGCCGAAAACTCGACTCGGTAGAAAATAGAATTCGAGAGTTATTTTATCCAGTGTTTGGTATTTAATAAAACAATTATTCCACTCACGCTTGTTGGATAGTTATGGTAGCCGACTCGGTGCTTCGCACCTCGTCCGCTATCTAAAAGCTCATATCCAACAAGCGTGAGTGGAATAATTAACAACTATCCCGCGAAGTGGAAGTGAATAGTGAGATATATTCTACCGAGCCGCGAAGCGGCGAGGTGAATAGTTTTCACTAGGTACCGACACTGAGGGGGATAGTTGTTTTAGAATTAACCAAACAGGTGGATTTTGTGTTTGCAGGAGTAGCTTCTACGTTCATTTGACGAATGTCCTCTTCCGCGACAGTGGCAAAACGAACCGCCATTTTGAAAATTCGTCTGGAGGTGAATATCCTAGGTTAGCATATACCCAACCAGTGAATAGTGTTTTTCGCGCGCTGTGATTGGTTC